>BMAO01036298.1:0-72119 GCA_019973975.1 Trichonephila clavata
CTTCGAAATTTCACAAATTTGCTTTATCCAACAGATGGCGTTGTTTGCAACTCTGATGACGTCAAGAAAGATGAAGCGTGTTTTCTGGAAACTTATCGTTACTATAGCAACGGGTGTGTTTAGAAATGATTGACAGATGTAGTCGGTATGAGAGCGCATGCGCTCTTTGAAGAACCAGATCGAAGAGAGGGAAAACTTGTCAGCAAACGATGGGGGTGAGGAAAGAATGTTAGAGTTTTCTACAAATAGTTTCAACGTTTGAATAAGGTTCTATCACTGCCGCACAAAATCGGGTGCGGAGACATTTTTTTTTTTGAAAGCCGTGCTAGTGGATCGGTATTAAAATGTGCATTGCACTTCTAAGTATATATAGTTCTGAAATCTACTCAAAATAACATTTTTCTACAGAAATGATGAGGCTAATCGGTCTAGATTTTGTCGGAAACATAGGATATATATTTGCTTAATTTGGGTATAATTATTATGTGAGTTTTTTCTCATTCATACGGAAAATATTGAGTGCAATGCATTGATATTTTGTCACATGAATTATTGTATTTTCAGGGTAGGCCTTTGAGAGTATAACATTTTTGAGGGAATTCTATTGTAGAATTTTACTGTTTCCTAGTTTCGGATGACATTTATCCCTTTTTGTGGAAATTGGTATTGTAGTTTAGAAATCATGTAATTCATTTAAACTTTTCTATAAAATCATCGTTTATAAGGCTTCCGATTTTTAGGAAGAAAACGTTCAAATTATCTCTTGACAAAATACGTCTACATTGTCTTAGGTATGATAAACAATGCCCATAAGATTAAGAAGGGAAACGAAATATGGGTGGGGTTTTAATTTTTCGATGAAGGAGTTTGGTAGATCTTTATTTGAAATTTAGAAAAAGTATTTTTTTTTTCGAGTTTTAGGGGATATTTGTTTTATTTATCTTAGTTACCTTTATTTATTTACCGATCTAATTCTCCTTGTTTGATAGAAATATGCGAAATTTTAATAAGTTTCTTTCTGCTAATATCTCTTAGATACAAATTGTATTTGAAATTGTCATAGAAGGATGCTTATTATGGAAATAAAGTTTCGATTTTAATCTTTAAAAAGAAAATGTCATTTTTCTCAGAAATATTAACTAGAGCACTTTTTTGTCAGTCCTTTTTTAACAGCATTCCATTTCTTGTTTTAAAATTAATGCTATTTCTAATCAGGGGCATATTTACCGCATATCAATGATACGGGGCCCCAAGGTTTGGGGGCGGGCACCCAACGTGTAAGTAAAAAATCGCAGGGGTGGCCTTAGAGAGTGCCCTCAAGGATGATACAGGGTCTACTCAGGACCAACTCCGCCAGTGTTTTCAATACTCATGAAAATGTGACACAAATTTCGCAGCCTTCAATTAAATTATTATATTCATTGAATTAATTTTCAAGCTAGGCTTCCTTTTTTTATTTCCTACGTGCAACGTTTTCAGAATATTTATTGTATATAGTCTGCGTTTGTACTCTCATAATGTTATTTTAGTGTCGCCAATTATAAGCGGAGATAAAATCGGTGCATATTTATGATCGCTCTTTTCTTTTGAATTTTTACTGCTTTGATCTCTTTTTCTAGTGGCACGATTGCGATGCTTAAATTCCCCAGAGGAGCGGTGTGGAGAACAGTAGTGCGCTTTTGAAATCTGATGTTACCTATCAATTCTTTCATGAAATTATCTTCATAAGACTCATGATTTACAGAGGAAGTTCTTCAGTGAATTCGCAAGCATGTTTATGATTGTTATGTTGGATATCAAAAATAAAGTCATCGGGCTAAGAAGAGGGAAGGGATTTTAAATTTTTTGAAGAAAAATTTAGTATATCTTCAGTTGAGACTTGAGGAAAAAAATAATTTCCGAAGTTTTATTTTTGTAGAGAGAAGTGGTGGAGGGAGACGATATATATATATATATATATATATATATATATATTATATACATTATATATATATATTATATTATATATATATATATACTCATATATATATATATTTGCTCGGTATTATTAACAAAAAAAGGGGGAAGGTTGGCTGGCCAAAAAACATGTTCAACCCCACTTTTATACAGAAAAAATTTTTTAAGGAAAATTTTATGTATACAAGCTGTCCCAAGTCAGCAATGTTGATAATACTGAAGCATCCATTCTTTTATATTTTACTCTGTTATTTCAAATTTTTATATCTCCTTCTAAATTCTGTTGTCTTGTTATCTAGCAATTGCTATTCTTTTAAGTATTAATCATGTTAATTCATCTCTCTCTTATAGAGAAATTTTGATTATATGTATATATATATAGTGTAATAAAAATGGAAGAAAACAAAAAAGTCAATGGACTAAAAAGGATACCTATTATGATTTCTAAAGCTGTTACTGAATTAAGACCAGCAAATTTGGGTTATATATCTATCTATCTATCTATATATATAAAGGAGAAAAGCGACTCACCCACTCACTGACTGACTGACTAATCACGATATCTCCGGAACTATTCAACCTACAGATATGAAAATTGGTAGGCGTGTTCTTTTCATGGAGTAGAGATCCGCTAAGAACGGACTTTGCGAAATTCAAACAGCAAGGGGCGTTATAAAAAATTGTTTTTCATTTTTAAACTACTGGAAGTACTTTATTGAAATATGATAAGCAGAATCCTTTCATGGAGTAAAGATCCGCTATATAATGTGTTTTCTGAAAATTGACCCCAGAAAGGCGTTGATGGGCTCAAGGGTCGTTCTAGATAATTGTTTTCCATTTTTAATTTATTAGACTCACAGTCTTCAAATTTGGTAAGTAGATTCCTTTCATACAGTACATTTCCTAAAATGGGTTTTGTGAAAACAGTCCCCCCAAATTGCGGTTTCCGGGTTTTCAAGGGGCTTTATAGATAATTATTCCCATTTTTAAACTATTAGACGTACAGTCTTGAAATTTGGTAAAAGATTTCTTTCGCAGAGTAGAGAACCGCTACAAAATGGTTTTGTGAAAATTAAACTACAAGTTTCATTTCGGGGGATTAAGGGGCGTAATGGATATAAATATCTCCGTTTTTTAAACTATTATACCTACCTGCTTGAAAATTGGTGGGCATGTTTCTTTCATGGAACAGAGTTCCATTAAAACGAAATTAACCCCAAGGAGGGTTGCGAGAGGTCACGGGAATTATGGGGAAAAAATACCGTTTTTGAATTGTTAGACCCACATACTTGAAATTGGTTAAGCATGTTTCTTTTGTTGAATAGGGATCTACTAAGAATGTATTTTAGGGAATCAACTCCTGGGGAGCATGGGGTTACTGGGGCGTATTGACACAAAAATTCCTTTTTTCGAACTACAAGGACTATAATAGTGGAATTTGGTTTGCATTTTCCATTTGTTAAATTGAAATTCGCTAAGAACAGTTAGTTATATTGGAGAACGTTTCTGAACGGAATTACGGTAGGAATTGATAATAAAAACTTCGTTTTTACTCTATTAGATTTAGACTTAAAATTTGTCTTGCATGCTTACTTTATGGAGTAAAGTTCCACCAAAAATTGGTTAAGCGGAAATCCACTTGGTTATAGGGTTACGAAAGTACAAACATCCTTCTATACTTCAATTTTTAAAATTTTTAGAAAATACAAATTAGAAGTCCTGTCCTTTTTATATCAAGAGTCGAGAGTTACAGGTATACTTATATTTTTCAATATAATCGAATTCTTAATGCTAGGGCTTAGATATCAATAATTTTTATATACATATATATCTGTATATAAACAGTATATATTTTTAAAACGTCATGAAATACCCAGCGAAGCGGGCGGGTAACGGCTAGTGTGTGTGTGTTTTGTAGCACTTTTTGAATTCCGTCTTTTTTCTCTCCTTGATCTTTATATCTATAGTTGGGCATGGTACGCTCTAGAAAAAATAATGGATTGCTTTAAATATGTTACTAGTTTGAGTAGTGATGTTAAGGCTACACAGTGCCCTTTTTAAAGACAGTTATATTGAAAGTAATTTGTGTTTTCTTTTTAGATTATATTATTAAATTGATTCTTCAAATAAAAAAAATTTTACCTGTCTTTATTTTAAAAATTACAAATTTTTCTTGTAAAATACTCAATATTTAAAGTTTTTTAGTTATTTTCAGTGATTTCTGTTTCTTAAGATTATTGAGAACAAAAGTTAGTATGGAATTGAACATTTCAAACTAATTTTCCCTACTAAAAATTCCTTGTTGAATTTTAATAATTATTTTTACAGCTATGGAAGCAATATCAAATTTTTTAAAACTATTAATTTAAGATTTTTAGAAAAAATAACTAGTGCTCTCAGACCAAAATCCATACTAACTTTTAAAGAACATATATATATATATATAAATTCTACAAAAAATTTTCAATATTATCTTGAACAGATAAAATCCTTGGGAGAAATATATCCTCAAAATTGAAAAGTCTTAGAAAAACATAGTTAAAGTTTCTAAAGGCATAAAACAAAAACTAATAATGCCTCTAAAGATCTAATTAAAAAAATATTATTATCCAAATTATGTACACTGTATCAATACACTACTTTAATTAAATATGTTATATGAGGATATATTTTTTTTTATATTTAAAATATGTTTTACATAAAATGGATAGCATTTGTTATATATATATATACGATGACAGAGATTACTCAGTCTAATCTTAACATGGTGCTTTCATAAAAGTTTTGAAACACTTATAAAAATAATAATGATACAAACTCTGAAATTAGAAACCCCCAGGTTTGTACGTATAACATCTAATTTTTTCTGAGTTTTAAGTCGGTGCAATTTAAAAAGTTTGATTTTTATTACATGACTTGAAATTATTTTACTATAGTATTATAATACATTTTGTAATATATATCATAGATAAATTCAGTTATATTTGCAATACTTGTATACGGAATACTTGAACTCAATAAAGTCTCATTGTAGTATCAGCTGAAAAAAGGCTGATTTTAAGTCATATAATTTTCAGTAGTATTCCACCTCTTCCAAATATTGTCTTTTAGTAACACAGGGATGTTTTGAGCCCGGCAATTTCTCAAAATGAAAAATTAATGAAAGCAAAAAAAGCTTCTAAGGTTTTTAACTATGTGTAAAAACACACAAATATTGCTCTTTAAAAATTAAAAACCTTGAAACATAACTGAACAGAAACGATTTTAGTAGTAAAAGTAAGAGTTAATAGCCATTTCACTGAACGAACCGATTATTCTCCCAAATATCTCTCTTTATATACAAAAAAAGTTTTTTTATGATGCTCTAATAAATTTATTTCAAGGTTTTTTTTAAAGTGAAGTTAACAAAAGAAACTACATCTTTTTTACAGAATGGAGCAAACTTACAGTTTGGACAAATTTACATTTATGATAGGGAGGCTTTGCATGAACGTGCAAAAATAGTTAAACGTGGCGATGTGTTATAAATTTTACAGCCAATTATGAAGAAAAAACCGTATGAACTACATAATACAAGGAAATTACAGTTTTACAATTTGAGCTGTGATAGAGTTGCATAATTTGTACAATGGGAGTTGGTCCGCCATTAGGCAAATAGGGGAGGGGGCGGTACCTCCTTCCAGTTTTTAATTAATTAAACTTTTAAGAATGGAAAAATGCTTTAAAATGATTGCTAAACTAATCACTCTCTCTAAACTGTCAAATATTGAGATTGTCAACTCTCAGAAAACTTCAAATATATTAAAAACTGATTGGTTATCAGACTCCCTTAACCTTTTCAATAGAATTTTTGCTATTCCTGGTGGGCGCAGTAGCTTAGTGGTTATGGTCACGAGTTCATGTCTGGAGTGTCATGGACTCAAATTCTGTTGCCACTAAAGACCCTCCGTGTAGATGAGGCCATTCCTCCCATTTATGTGCTAGTTAGGAAAGAGGGATGCCAGCTCAGGTGTCATTCTCGTTACTCAACCGAGGTTGAACATTAAGAGGTTTGTGATCAATAGCCCTCTTGTTGCTTTATAGAGCGACACTAATCTCTCTCTCTTCTTTTGCTAATCCTGCTCCAGGCACATAAATTACTTTAATAAACCCTGTAAAATTTCTCATTTATAGTTAATCTTTTATCTTCAAAATTTACATATCTAATAATGATTGAATTTTTTTCCTAATGGGAAATTTTAAGAGTGCAGTCCATTTGGACGTAGCTGCTTTAATTTCGGAAAGGACTTCCTTTCCTAATACAAAAATAACTTATTTTTGAGATTGTGCATAATTCTCTGTTTTACGAATTTTTTAGTCTGCTTATGTGATCCATTAGCACAGAGTAGTAATTACTTAACAATTCGATTAAAATTTTCCATTTTATTCCATTACATTAAAACTGTTTAAATATAATTTTATAGCAAATACATGAAGAAAAATTACATTTTCAAAACATTCTCTTTTCATAGAAAATACTTCTATGTAATATTTTTCTATGTATATATAGTTAGGATTTTTCTTTACAGAGCCTGAATTAAGATTTTTGAAACATTCACATTATTTTTAGAGTTACTATTGAAATAACAACCAGACTTCTTCATAAAAATTCGCTACTTTATTAATATAAGTCCCCCCCCCCCATTTCTAAATTATATCTTCTAAAAAGTTCAGTTGAGGTAGGGATTCTTGGGAGCTTCCCAAATCGAATAACAAAAACTAAACTTTCGTAACATCAAGAATTATTTTGAAGATTGTCGAATTTTAGATATCCATAATAATAATGTTTACGATAAATTTTACATCTCGCCATATTGACATCAATAGGAGTATTGTAAAGTTTTCATATGCAAGAGTATATTTTTTTTAATTCTTGATTATTTTAGGGCCCCGGTGCATAGCATCCATTGACGATACCATTCCCTGCACCAGCTTTCAGTCTGGTTGAAATGACAATTCTACAAATGTTTCACTCACCAAGAAAGTATACACCCCACAATAACCCCCTTTCAGTCCCAAAATAGATTCCAATCGCCGCCCCCTGAAATCAACAGCTATCCTGTTCATGTGTTTCCCCCCACCCTCGTCAACCTTATCTCAAGGTCACTTGACCGTTTCATCTTGGTAACAAATTGTCAGAACTTCCTTCTTTCATTCCAGGGAAGAGGGTCCCTCCTAGCAATGACGTGATCTCATGACGCAGTCTAGGGTTACTTTAATTCTCTTACCCCTCCCCTTTCATATAAAAAAAGCAGAATTAGTATTTCTGAAGTGATTAAAATTATTATTCATGTAGCAAAATATTCTTTTTCGTAAAATAAAGTATTATTAATGTGGATTTAAGCAGTTTATGCTCAATTATCTTCTAAAGTAATGTTTTAAAAGTTTTGTACGTCGATTGCATACACGTGGCGCCATCTGCAGTCAATACAACAAAGCTTGCCAAACATGGCGTCCTAGCATTTTGGAAGCAAAGATATATGTATTTTTCATAATTTTAAAATTTTCTAGACTATTTCTGACATTTTTACATTTCATGGTGGATTTATATGAGTATTTTACGTTCTCAACAAAAGTTTCACATCCAAATAATGTGATTTCATTAAGTTAAAGTACAATGACCTTTTCAGTACATTTAGAAGTCCACCCGGAGCACGTTTCATCATCAAAAGAATTGCCGGGAATTTCTTGAAGCAAACATTTTGACTGTAAAGTTTAAACGAAAATTCGGTTATTCTACTACGGAAACTGTTGCAACGTATTCCACTGATACAGTCAGAATATCTAGTACCATTCAAAAGGCTTCAATTCCCGATTCGTTTGGCTTTCGCGATGACCATAAATGAATCTGAAACCCGAACAATATTCATTTGATACTTGGACTTAGAAAATCCATGTTTCTCGAATGGGCAACTAGATGTTACATGCTCACGTGTGCGGAAACCGATGAATCTATTTGAGTTAGCAAAATACGGGTTACCTAAAAATATTGCGCACCAATTAGCGATTAATTGTAAGTAGGTAAGAAAAGCCGATTCTGCGGTAAAGGCGCAGGCGAAGGCGCGGTAAAGGTGCAGGCGCGGTGGAAGCGCAGGCGCAGAGTTGAGTTGTTTTCCTCCTGTGGAGGCGCAGGCGCGGAGTTGTTTCCCTTCTGTGGATGCTGCGTGGAGTTGAGTTGTTTCCCTCCTGCTATGGTTTTGGTTTTCGAGTTGATAGGGGGAGTTGAGTTGTTTTCACCTGCTGTTGAGTTGTTTTGCCTCCAAGCTGCTCTAATCCATCAAACTAGACATAAATAGGGGATCAATGCTACCTTGTTACAATACTATGAGAAAATATTGTACTGAATGGTCTCACTTTTATCTGATAATGAATCAAAACTTGAAAATGCAGGATACATTTTCTTTTTGTTATCACGCAAAATAAAATTTATAGAATTAACTGTCTCGTAGTATAAATAGCAGCAGCATTGATAAAAATTATTTAGTTTAATCATGGATTCTCTCAAATTGGTTCATCCATTTACTTTAATCTTGGCTGGACCATCTGGTAGCGGTAAAAGTCAGTTCGTTAAAAAATTAATTGAAAATAAAATGATTAAACCTTTTCCTAAAAAAATAGTTTGGTGTTATGGTGTTTATCAAAAGTTATATGAAGAAATGTCGAATATTTCCTTTCATGAAGGTATTCCATCTAATGTGCACCAGTATTCGGATGCGTTAATTGTTATAGATGATCTTATGGGCGAGTTAGGGAATGATCCCCAATTAACAAAATTATTTGTAAAATATTCACATCACAGAAATTTGAGTATAATTTTTGTGGTACAGAATATTTTTCATAAAGGGAAAGAAATTAGAGAAATTTCCTTAAACGCTCATTATCTTGTATTATTTAAGAATCGAAGAGATCAATCCCAAATTACACATTTAGGGCGCCAATTATATCCTCGTAAAGTGAAATTTTTTCAAGAATGTTACACAGATACCACATCAAAGCCGTACGGATACTTACTTATTGATTTAAAACCTGAAAATGATGAATCCTTGCGTGTGCGCACAGGTATGTTTCCTGGAGATGTTTTTTATGTATATCAACCTCGATAACCCATTACTTTGAAACAAATAAATAGATTCAAATTGTTAGATGAATATTCATTAGTTCGCAAGATGCCAGTGTGTTCTGAACAAACTTTAGAGCTCTTAAAATTAATTTCTAAAACAAAAAACTCAAAATCTATTTTGAAAAAGTGTTCAAAGAAAGAAATAAAAACTTTGTGTGAGTGCGTGCTGAATGTTTTATGTGGTAACATATCGTTGACTAAAATTTAAAAAAAATCGCTTATCTCCCTATAAAGAAAGCTTAAGAAAGCTTTCTAACAAAAAAACACCTCTTTACGAGAAAAAGAAAATTTTAATTCAAAAAGGAGAAGGATTCCTATCTATTTTATTACCAGCAGCTATTTCCGTTATCAGCTCTTTAATTCAAAATGGAATTTAGCAAAAAATTTGTACTGGTACCCGAAGAAAGAGTTTAAGTAGCGGAACACTTATCGGAACTTGATCAACGTATGAAAAACATTCTCCATAATAAGGATTTAACTGAAGAAGAAAAAGCAATACTCTATCTACAAGTTTTACAAAAATATACACATTTTTCTGTTGAAAATCGAAAAGAGTCCGAATCAATTCCAACTGAAACATCTGTATCGGAAAATCAAGAAATGGAATCATTAAACGAAAATCTAAAAGGTTCAATAGTGAAGACAGAGAAAGGGCAGAATGTGAAGACAGAAAAAGGAGTGTTAGAGGATAAAATTTTTAGAATTGTTCCACCTAGGTATAAAGAAAAAGCAAAAGATATTTTCCAGTTTTTAAAGCTTCAAGAATCTTTCAGTTGGAATTCTGATGGTGAAATTATTTACAAAAATACTGTTCTTCCAGGAAGTAATATTGTATTCCTCGTAAATGATTTTCTACGGAACCGAAAATCGGCACCTGAAGGAAGATATGTATTTTAAGTGCTTTGAATGATGTAAATTTACCGAAACATCTAGATGTAAATAAAAAATTGTATAAGAATAACAAAATTATCAAAAAACCAATAATGTATGCTCGCAGAAATGCATGGTTGAAACTTTGAAATAAATGATAATCATTTGATTTAAAAAAAAATGTCTCTTTATGATTTGAACAGTTTTCTTTTGCAGGTGAAAATATACTTATTTAATAAAATTTAAAAGTTTCAAATAGATGGTAATTAAATAAAATTATATTAATTTTTTGAGAAAAAAAAATTTATCATAGAAAAAAAAATATTAATTTTTTTTAGGGAACAAAAATATTTTATCATAGAAAAAAATATTAATTTTTTGAGGGGAAAATTATTATAAAAATTATATTAATTCTTTTGAGAAAAAAATTTATCATAGAAAAAAAATATTAATTTTTTTAGGGAAAAATAAAAGAATATAATAGAAAAAAATAAAAGACACAAATATTTAGTTTCATTCCATTTTTTTATTTTCTAAACACAAATCTTACACCATATCGCTTCTTTACAAATTGATACATAATAAAATCATTTATATACAATTGATTTAAAATATAATGCATAGAATAGCCTTGGCTGCGTTTGAATAAAAAGTAAATACAGTATTGTCCTCAAACATTGGATGTTGGTGATTGAAACACTTTGGAATTCCATAATACATCTAAATAGGTAGTAGTATTAATGTTATAGAATCAGTTATTTTTCTAATAAAACATTTATAAAAAAATTATTCTCTTAGCAACTTAAATTTAGTTTTTTAAATTTGGCAACATTTTGATAGTTTCATGGCGCGATGCTTACAGTTTTATTTATATACTACAAGCATGTATTTGTTGCTCAATATCCCAAAACAAAAAAAGCATATACTTTAAAATACTAAGACTGGCAAAAAAGTTTTTCTAATCAAACCTTTTTTCCATTTTATAGCAATAACCCTGAGTCTCTGAATCTATATATATATATATAAATATGGAAGATAAAAATATTATAAATAAACTAAATCCTTTGAATGTTATTGGTCAAATTATCCCAATCCACAGAATATCTTTTTCAATTCATCCATGTAAAATATATGTCAGTAATTTCAAATTCCAAGATAAAACTTAACCAATTCAAATTATAAGGAGTTTATTCAATGAAATAGTAGATCGGGATTTCCAGGACTTTAGTATTATTGCTAATGATGCTTCGAAAAATAAGCAAATTACATCAATTGCAGGTATCACTGAAAATTCCTCTTTTGCTTATAAAATCAATCACAATAACTATTTTTACAGCTGAACCTCTGGCTATCTTCCAAGCTTTAGATTATCTGTCTGTTTCAAACAAGAATCTGCTAATTTTATCTGATATTCTCTGTTCTCTCTGCTCTTCCAAATTATTTGATCAAGTCTCATAGTGTTATTTATAAACTAGCTAGTAATAAGATTTACATATTATCCTATTATAGTAAGTTGATTCTACTTTGGACTCCAGGACTCAAATATACTGGGGTGGGGGATGGATTAAAGGAATAATATTTTATGTTTATTCATATGTTACAATCTTCAAAAGGACAATTAATGCATATTAAAAATTTTAATCAGTATTGATCTCTATTTCCTTACTCTTTGTGCATTGCTGCAAAAATAGAGTTGTTCAAATATTTCCTTACTGTGGAGCACCCAGAATCATATTGGTAGACTAGTTTTGCATGCATCAGCTAGGCCTGTGGTTACTGACCTCTGTTCTAGATCGTAGCCTTCTTACTGCTTTACAAATGTGAATTCATAAAACCCACAACAAAATGTATATTATTTTTTATCTTTTTTTTTTTGAAAAAGTTGCGTAAGCTAAAACTTGATACAATGTGTCCTTATAAATATTTTAAAAAATAACGAAATTGATTAAACATAAACGTTTCTATGCAGATAGACAGGGCCTTGACCACAAAGGGGGCCTCGTCTCGCTATCTATTAAGCCTTAATAAGATCATGATTTGAATAATTTCCACTGTGAATTGTAATAACTGGCTGTATTCTTAAAAAAAAAAGGGAATTTCGGCGATTTGTCAACTGGTTACTTGTGATGGCTGTTGTCCACTCACAGGCCAAGTCCTATATACCACAATACACCATCATTACTCATACAGTCAAAGGTCGAGATGGTTTGCACCTTTATACAGTAATGCACTTTTATTTGTTTCGGATTATTGTTTGTACGAGTATTTGACAATGTATGCTATGTACTCTCTATTTTTAAGGGTAATAGGTGGGGCCTACATTTGTGTAAGGGCCTGATGCCTACTTTCGGGAAGGGGCCTAGGGCCTCAAGAAGTCTTAAGACATCCCTGCAGATAGATATTAATGTTTGTGCTTTTAAATTTATTAATATGTATTTTAATTTTTAGTCTGGTGAATAAAATTCAACTGACAATTTACTTAAGAAAATAATAGTGTATATATTCTGGAAGAATTCACAGAGGATATTTTATTTTTTTAAAAAATGATCCAGACTTAGCAGTAAAAATTTATCATTTTTAAGTTGTAGTATTTTTAAGTAATAGCTGCCAGCACTAAAGTACCTGTTCTCGTGTAGGTTAATTAAAAGTAAAATGCTTTTTTGTTGATATAATTGCTGAATTGTAAGGAGAGTAAAACCAAATGCAATAATGACAGTGTATACAATAATGCAAAATAATTTTTTAATGAATGTTCATTTTATAAACGGACCGATCCTAGGGGGTCAGTCAGTCTCCCGCTTGCAGCAGCAAAAAAATTTTTCTTGAATTAATAATGGAGCAAGATAGTAGAAAAATATTGTCTAAGAGTTTTATCTTTTCTGTTATTATTTTACTTATTATAATGAAGAAATCTTACTTTTTTAATATTTTTTTTATTATAAATTGATTTGAAAATATTTTTCTATTTTTAATTATTTTTATTTTATGCTAATTGGCCCTAGGTTATCTATGCATTTCCGTGTACTCCAATTAATAGTTTTGTATTTTTAGTTATTTTGAAGTGTTTTATTTTTATTTTTAGAGTGTGCAATCATTTATAAAATACTTTCTGCTTGTTGAAATCCATGAGTAATGCTTTAATTTGTTTTACATATTTTTTTGTGCTGTCGTTTATTTTAAATTTGTCATATTATTTCAGGTAAAATGGAATTAGATTATTGTGATCTTTGTGCTGAAATGGAACATAGGCTGTCGGCCTTGGAAAACCTTTTTAAAAAGGTAATTTGTTAGTTATCTACTCCTGAGTTCTTTTTGACTTTGGATAAAAAATAGAGATATTTTGTAAATATAAATCTAATGCTGCTAATATACAGTATTTATGTAGCATTATGTATATTGATTAAAGTGGTCTTTTCATGTGATGTCATACATACATGATTATTGCAATCTTTTATCTCCAGCCAGTTAGTTCATGTAATTTGCTGTTGCTAACTTTTGCATTTTACAGAAACTGTCTTTTAAAAATCATGTTGGTCAGCAGTATTAATGAACATGGGTAAACAAAATGCAATCGACTTTAAAAAGCATGTATAATAAGGATTTTTTTTAGTTTTGAAAAACTTTTCAACAAATCTTAATATTTTAACATCTTACAATTGTTCTCAGTATCAGAATGTCTTTCAAAATAAAATAATCCATTGTCAACATCTTGCTATGTATATTTAAAGTGCGATTACTTCATTGAACCATTTAGCAAGTTAATTATTGATTGATTTTTAATTTACCTTATTCTCTGAATATACACAAGGGCTGTTTGTTATAGAACCTTGTTATTTTGAATCATGTTTAAGTGATGAGAATGGCACTGGAGTTTGCTCCCCCTTCAAACTCCCACACCACACTCAACAGACTTCATATACCTCAGCCCCAAACTTAGTGGCACTAGGACTCGACAATGTCAGCCTCAAGTTCTCAACCATGGACACATTTGAATCGTTCATTAATGATTTGGCTTTTTTAAAAATGTTTTTATGCAGTTCTGCTAAAAAAAATTTCAACTGAAATTTAATAGTTGTTAACCAAGTTATTTAATTCCACTTAAACCCATTTATGTAAAAAGTATTGAAAATTGAAAAATTTGTTTAGTTGCTTATCATGTTATATTGTGTTTCATCGGCCTAAAGTTATACCAAATAAAAAATTGAATAAAATTTTGGAAAGCAGATTCTAAACCAAACTGTCTGTATGTGAGTTCCCGATCACTTAAGGCAACTTTTGAACAGTTTTTTTTATTTATGTATTTAAAAATTAGATTTTAGCATTTCATATAATGTTTCTATTTAAGAAACTGATATGAAATGAAATTTTGTTCATATTATTCATACAATTTTAAAAATTAAAATTTTTTTTAAATAAAGTAGATAGTTTTAAAATAGGTTTTTTGTATTAGTATTTTTTTTACTTGGAAATTTTTTTTGTAACATTTCTAAGAATGTTTTAAACAACTTTAGTCTTACAATAACTTAATTAGTTTTGGAGGAAAAAATTATGTGTATGTAAAAATTCAACAAAAAAACCAAAATCTCCTACATTAAGTTTTTTTTTTAAATGTTAAGTTTTTCAGCAAAATTCATCTCTGATTTTGTTACATGCATTATATATAACACACAGGGGGAAAAAATTGGTTGGAAAATAATTGTGGAAGGAGCTTTTTGGAATGTGAAAAAACGCAAACTGAGAGAAACCTAAAGTTTATAATTCTAAAAAAATAATTATTATATATGTAAATAAAAATAAAATATCACATTTTAAAATATTAGCTACATATTTTCTTCAAAATAGTTCATATTAGGTCATATTCATATCACTTTTTCATATTAGTTCAACCCATATATTTTATAAATTATCCTTTTTTAGAATATTAATTGTATAAGAAAATGATAAAACAAAAATTTTTTTTTGTCATAACAGAAATTTTAAAGGTTTTGCTTCACTTGATATTGAAATATTATATTTTTATGAAAAACATATGATGAATAGGAGCTGAAATTATAAAACTAATACAAAATGCCCTATTTAAATATGTTTGCATGTACACATTTCAAAAGAAAAAAAATTACAGTAATGTAATACTTAAAAAAAAAATATCCTGCTTTATTTGTCACACTTTTTTTAGTTATTATTTAACTATTTAAAATAACTTTCTATATTAAAAATTTTTTTATCTGAAAAGGGGCCAAGGTCAAATTTCCTAATTTGTTTTTTACATTTTCAATTGAAGTTTTTTTCAACTTCTAATTTTCAGGTTTACAAAAGTGATATATCAATCAAAACTAATATAACTAAATAAAAATACAAAAAAATAGTGCCAAGTCCTCAAGCCAGTGGCATACTCAGACCTCTCTTATGGAGGAGGGTTACATTCTAAAAAACACGTAGATGAAAGCAGTTAAGGTTAATCTCTACAATAAGAATTAAAATTCTGTTCTACCTCCCCTCTTGTGTATGACCTCTGTATCAAGCTATAGAAAACTTCCAGGATTTTATATGCAACCCAGTGTCAACTCTTTCTCAACAAATTATTGCTTTTAAATAGAACTAAGCACAACTTGATTGTTTCTCTTGAGAAATCATCCAATGGTTCATTTTGTCAAATTTTCCTTGTGGTATTCTCTAAGACCCTACAGTGACTAGTTTTCAGTGTCAGAATCATGCAACCCAGCAGCATATTTCCTTTCTTCAAATGTGACTTCTAAATTTGTATTACATTGCACAGCATATTTATAAAACTCAGTAACAGCTTAACCATCTTCAAAAACTAATTTAAAAAATCGAGTAGAAGTCAGATTTTTAAAATTGAAGTTCATCTAGATCAGGAGATATATCTCTGTTCCATTCATCAAAGACAAGGTCCAATCATGTCATTTTCTGTAAATTTATGCCCTTTTCATTACCACAGTAGGTAATTCTTCATCATTTGAATCTAAATCTGATGCTAATTAAGTATGAAGTAGGCTTTCAAGAAGATAACTTGGGGTGCCACTGCCTTCTTCCTTACTAGAATCTTTTTCAATAATTTTTCCTTCTGCATTGTAAAATGTATCTATTTGTTCAATATATTTATTAGCATGTCTTGGGCCACATCAATAACTTCAACCTATTCTTCATTTCAAGTTAGCTAATCACATAGACATTTTAGCATCTTACTGGACTTAAAAGTTTTGCTTCGAGGTATTTACATGTTTAATACATTAATAAATATGCAATTACATATAAATGATACATATATAAATTGTTTAGAGTATCGAAGAATGAGTTTGGTTAAGATTCATTTAAGATGGATTTAAATAAAATTTATAGCATTATTGGACACATGTACCAAAAATCACCAGCATGCATACTCGCACCAGACTGAATACACATGAGCATCGTCGTAATTTATCCTGCAAACTTAGTGGAAAAAACTGGTATGATTCTAGATATACACTGCACTTTCAGGGCTCTACCATCTGGTGAGAGAAAATACAGGTTGTGCTACAATATTTATTGTCAATGCTTATATATACCTGCTCAAATTTGAATTGTGTATTGAAAAATAGATAAGTAAAAGCTGTATATGCCTAGCATCTTACGTCTAGGTACCTATTTTTAGATGCAATATTGTGAGTGCTACAACACATTTATACACATTATTTAACATTTTCACATTACTTCTATATACTTAAATTTATACTATTTCTGATGTGGATATTATGGCCAAAAATATCTATATCATCTATCCTTTTTGAGAATCTCACCTGGAAGTAAATTTCAGTATTTTTCTGACCATCCAAACATATAATCGTCCATCATGTGTTTTTCAATCAAAGAACTAAGGCATTTGTTTAAGGAAGCATTATATATTGTTATTGCCTTTTAAATTGAGATCTTTACGATCATGTAAGAGCTGTTCTATATTTAGAATAGGTGTAAATGGGTATGTGAAAACAGTTTTAAAAGTTCCTTTTCATGTACTTTTTTTTAAAAAAATTATTTTTGCACATTCATTATACAATTTTAAACTGTCAATGTATTTTTTTGTCAACTAAATTTTCACATTTGTCCTAGCACTAATTGGGTAATTTCTCTGACTTCAGTATCTCAAGGTTACATGATTCGTGAAGGAATATTAAAATGTTTTTTTGAAAAATGACTAATGTGTAATTTCCCATATTTTTATGTTACAATCTAGGAATTTAACCTCCAAAAAATTTCCTCTGTGTACAATCACAATTTTATAAAATATTGCCTGAAATGATCCATACAGAATTATTGTAGAAAATTGATTTGCTCAGTTCTTTGAAGGAGGTCATTTATGACAAATATACCTCACCATGAACATCAGTCTCTTTCTGGAGTATTCATAAAACCTTTTTGTAGCATTTTGTCCATTCATATTGTTCCCATTATGGAAGGAAACCATATCTTGAAGATATCCATGGGCTGCAGTACATTCTTTAAGAGTCATTGTGTGATATAGAGCTGGAGTCTTGAAATTGTATTTTTGCTAGGGTTCTGAATTGGGTGCAATAAATGCATGCACATATCATTTGTGGCAAGCTTAATCATAGTTAAGAATGACAAAAATCTGTAGTAAAAAAGTTTTTTTTTTTTTTTTAAAATCAGTATTACAAACAGTGTGGTACCATTATTTCAGCTAGAACATTACATTTGTGTTACTGTGTAAGATTTCTTTTCTTCTTACATCCTTCATACTTAGCTCGAAAAATATTGTTATCTATTATATATTTGTGTCTGCAAAGGAGGGAGGACCCCAAAATAACTAAACTATTACTCTAAATAATTAATTTATTAAGTCTTTTACAAATTTTTTTTTTCTCCTTCAAAGTATTCTTTACCATTTGACTATATACATTTCAGCAAAAGTCTTAAGACTTCCGAAAAAAAGTGTTGGTGAATAGTTTGAATGGAGGGGGGGGGATAAAAATTCCCTGTTCACCTCCTACACAGACTCCATTTGGAAAGCCACTACTAGAGCCACTTGGTGGGAGAATTCTCTACCACAAAGATAAAGGCTGTGCCCTTTGTAGATATCCCTCCTATAGTTAAAAATAGAGATACTATATGGATATTCCAGCATTGGGATTTTATAGCTTACATGAAAATTACGTTTTGAGTAGCTTTCTGCTTAAAGTAAAACTAAGATAAAATACAGAAAAAATTAGTGCTTTAAAAATAAGAAATTCACTTATTAATAGATGCTTTATTTATTTTCAACTTTATCTCAAAAATTAAAAACGAGCATATGTATATGTTTATTATCAATGTCAAATCATCGAATCTACAGTGTATTAGAAAAAAACCATGTCTCTTAATATGAAATTTAAAAAAAAAGTGCTCTGAAGGCTCATTTTTTTTGTTACGATTTCTATGATTATGTGCATCTTTTTTAAAAACAACTATTGAAATAAGTGTTAATCCTTAACTGTAAAGAGAGAGATAAAAACAAACAAAATGCAATTTTGAGGAAGAATGAGTTTTTTGTTTAATTTGTTATTCTGTTAAGTAAAATATGCTTTGCATTAAGAGGTTATATATTGTTACATATGTATAATATAAATGCAAAAGTGTTGAAATATAGAGAATAAATATAAAATTATCTTTTTAGTATGAAAATATGAAGGAAGTTGATGATATTGTGGATTTGAAGAAGGGTAAAAAGAAGGGTAATTATTATTTTGATATTTGTAATGAATTTCTTCTATATTCACTTTCTATTTGCTGTATAAATTATTTTATATTGCAAATTAAATTAAGTATTTCCAAGCCAATTCATTTGATAAAATATTAAATAATGTCACAGCATATAATTTAGAATTAGGCATAGTAAAGAGACAAAATACAAGTACTTTGAATTACTATCCTTATATATTGTTTAAAGAATATTAAAATTTGCTGTCATACATTTTTGGAAAAGAACACCCAGAATGCCATGATGTCTTCTCACAGGCACTTTGGAATTTCACAACAATTTACCTTTTACTTTTATTTTGCCATACTTTGTCTTAGAAAGGGTACCTTGGAAAAACCTTAGTTAAAAAAAGGTGCCGCTAGTTAAAAATGATTGAGAACCACTGTATGCATGAAATAGTGCATTTTTGCTTAGCAATATTAAAATAATCTTTCAAAGCAAAATTGTACTCAAGAAATAATATCGAAAAACATTTGCATGGAAATTATAAATGGAATAATGTTTCTCTAATATTTGGAATCAAAGGTATTGTGACACCTTACTTATTTACTGCTTATTGCTGTTTTATTTAAACATAGGAACAAGTGATATCAGACAAACTTACATTAGAAAAGCATTCATTTTTTAAAAAAAATTAAAATGCTATATTGTATGATATTTATTTTTTCCTTTTATAAAAGATTTTTAACGTAACAATTTAAAATTTTTGAAAATATCCTTCGGAAATGAACAAAACATACCAGGTGTACAAGTATGAAATGTGGTTTTCAGAAAACAGATGATGCACTAATGCATTTTATGCTATAAATATTTGACATTGCACCATTTTGTTGTGTCATCAACAAATGTCATGCACAGGAGTGATAAATAGGAGGAGTGAATGGCATAGTGTTGTGTTCCACTATGTCAAAAAATATATCAAACAAAGAGCATTCACAAACAAAATTATTTTTGTTTTTGTTTTCATTTGAAGAAAGCTGCTGCTGAATCACTGATTACTTGAAGAAGCTTGGAACATTTTTCATTGCAAGCTTTGTGAGAACAATGCTTTTGGGATTTCAAAAGTTGTAATTTCAATGTTGTAGACAAGAAACATGGAAATGAACACACACAAAAAAAAGACGTGGAATTGCAAGCATTGTTAGACAAAGATGGTTTGCAAACACAAAAACAACTCACCAGGCAATTGGGTATTAGTCAAAAAGTTGCTTCCAATTGGTTACAAAAGATGGGAGAGATTCAGAAGGTTGGTAGATGGGGGGGGGGGGTACCACATGAGTTGAACAACAGGCAAATGGAAAAGTGCAAAAACACATAAGGCAATTTTCTTGCTCTGTGCAAAAGAAAGTTCTTTTTTCATTGTATAGTGACAAGGGATGAAAAGTGGATTTATTTTGAGAATCCAAGCAATAAATATGGGTAGACTCAGGCGCACCATCCATATCGATTGTAAGACCAAATAGCTCTTTGGCAGAAAGATAATGCTTCGTGTTTTGGTTGGATCAGAGGGTGTGGTCTATTATTATGAACTGTTAAACCTGGGGAAACGGTTTGCACTTAAACATTGCCAAAAACAATTGACCGATTATAACAGTTCACTGCTTGCAAAAAGACCAGAATACCGAAAGAAGTAACACAGTCATTTTTCTTCATCACAGTTCTCTATCTCATACAGCAAAACCAGTTTATGACACATTGGAAGCACTCAGCTAGGAAATTCTACTTCAGGTGTTGTCTATTTACCGTTACCACTCTGCATATGGTATTGTTCTTGGTAGCACTCTACACTACTCTGCAAATTAGTCAATTTTTGATTTGTCTATTGTAAATGATAATTTTAGAAAGGAACTGTAATTGGACTAACTTCTTCATTCTAAAAAAAGAATTAATATAATTATTGTTTTTAGCTTCATTTTAAAATCCTTCATATTATATGCATTTATTTCAAAATTATAAACAGACAAACTTTGTATATATTTAAATTGAAATTTTTTTAGGATAAATTTTTTTTCCATTTTATAATATTTGTGTTATTTTGCTATATTTACATTTTGATATAATATTGCTTTTAAAGAAAAAAGGTTATTTTGTTCTCTTTTTCAAAATTGAAGGATTTTTCCATTTTAATTGACTTAAAATATATCAGTTTAAGTTTCAATTTTGAATGAAAAGCTATTCTTTAGGTGGTCGCACCCAAAAGACTTGGAGGTCCACTGACGAATTGCAATCAACGTAATATTCACCATTGCTTTAAATTATCTTTGATACTACAAAAATATATAATATATTAAATGAGAATTGGCTGTTTAATTTAATTGTGATTCTTTTAGTGATTGTAAAAAATCAGGTGCTTATAGTAATATATAAGTGGATGAAGTTATTAACTTAGTGGTTTAAATATTTTCAGTGTCTTATTAATATAATTGTATATAATTATCAAATAACTGCAGAATTCGTAATTTTTCTTTCTTCACTTAATTCATCTTTAAACCAATTTGTGCCAGGATTTCTATATTTGGAGTGTATTAATAATAATAACATAAGATGATACACAAATTTCACATAGTCAAACGTATCCAAACAATCAAACATTTTATTTTTAAAATAAATTTTTGTAGTGATCACACACATTAACATTTTTGTTTTTAGTTTGAAATTATCTGATGTGTTGCATTTGATATATATATTAAATTAATATCTGATGTTTTTTTTAAAAATAACATTTAATTACTTTCAACTTTTCTAATTAAAAAAATAATAAAACTTTGTGTGTGCAGCAAACAGTTGTATCATGTTAACTTTTTTAATGTTAATTATTGAGGTAATTTTGTGGAAATAAACTTTTCAGTTATTTTAATTTTATCAGATACAAATAATTATATTCATTTAAGGGTATTTGTACCATGGTGAAACTTTTTAAAACATAAGATATTTTAATTTAAGATAAATTTATCAAAGCATGTAAATTTTAACATGTTTTAAAAATGCATATTAATTCAAAAATTGCTTGGTGTTATATTTTGTAAATGCAAAAAATATTTCCTCTTTAAATTTTTGTAATTTATACAAGTTTTAATATTTGTTTTCTTTTGCTAGGCCCTCCACCCCCCTGCACCACTCCCGAACCGTCGTCACCAGTTCCCCTGGCCACCAGGGGTAAGGCAATTTTATCATACCTTTCTTTTTGAGTTTAAATGAAATGATATTTTTCTCTTCATTTCACTCATATGATATTATTTATTAATCAGTTACAAAAATTCATTACTAAAATTCAACTGATTAGCCCAGTCATCTTAGTAAAAAAAGTGGGTCAACTGCGGAATGAGAGATAATAAGCTGCAAACTTGTATAGACCTTTATTTTGTCGTTCTAAATGTTGTCTCAAAAGTCTCATAAAATCTCGTGTCCGCGTCTTAAGATATTCAAGGTCAAAGGTAAAAAAATTCGGTTCTTTGCAAATATCTCATTTCCTATGCCCTAAAGCTATTTACATTTATTATAAATATTGTAGAGAAAAAAATTTTCTATAACTTTAATTGAAAATTTTTTTATATATCAAACCGTTTTTGAAATGGATTGCGCTGAACGCGCAATGGTTGGCTATCTACAGCAAAATGCAAGGTCAACAATTAATCACATGATATAATACGCCTTATAAAGTCTATAAACCTTAAAAATATA
This sequence comes from Trichonephila clavata, assembly GCA_019973975.1. Lineage (NCBI taxonomy): Eukaryota > Metazoa > Arthropoda > Arachnida > Araneae > Nephilidae > Trichonephila > Trichonephila clavata. Next base: position 22,419 of record BMAO01036298.1, read on the forward strand.
TATAGTTACGAACAATTGGCATTTTTTATTAATTATTACATTACATTTAGTAATAGATTTCATTAATCAAGTATATTTTTTAATACTCCACATCTGTTTGTGTAATTGAAATACAGTTAACTGAAACTATAGACTTACTTTAATTATATTTTAATGTATGCTAATTACATTTTAAGAAGAAAAATGAAATACAATTAGTTTGAAATGTATAAACCTTCAAATTTGTTTCCTTCTGTGCAGATTATGCCTAGACCTGCTGACCCCTATTGATAGCTTAGTTACCTCAAAGAAAACATGATCTAAGAATAAATTTTTTTTAATGTACCATGTTTTTATAACGAACTAAAAAGCATATTTTCATGCATTGTCATCCACTTTTAAGCTATGGTCCAAATTTCAAGTCTCTAGCTCATCGGGAAGTTAGTTTAAAATAAATTACAAAATTCCACCCTGACAGACGCAATAAAAACATGGTAAAATACTCAAATAAAGGAGAGTCTCCCTCAATTTCCAATGGACTGTTGTTTGTTAAAATGTCTCGTCTCGGTTCGACTCCTCCCTGTTTGGAGTCCAAGGATACACTGAATGTTTATGAGCGCTAGAGGACGCTTTACATTCTTATACACGTACATTCTTATACACACCTAATATACGAATGTTTAATTTATAGCTAGTTGATGGACACGTGTTTAGTTAAATAATAAAGACCGATTTCCTTTTCAACAATTCAGTTTCTACTAGCCACGTTTTTTCGTTAGTTTTAAATTGTATTTTAGCTACGACGGATGTAAAATTTTGAGAGTAATGTCTGATTTATGTTTTATATGTAATGAATCACTATCACAAGGTTATCCTGTTAATATAGTGTGCGGTTTAAAAACTTTGAGAGTAGCAAATATCGAACGAAAGGACAGTCACATTGATTTTTTAAATTCTTCAACCGCCGTGAATGTACATACCGAGTGCCGAAAAGTGTACATTAGCAAAAATTCTATTACAGCATCGAAACGACGCATTGAAAACAGCGAACCTTTATCATCAACTAGTGTCCCTCGTAAAAGAAGAAATGAAGCGTTTGATTTCAAAAAGCTCTGTTTATTTTGTGGTCAAGTAGCTGATGAAGTAACAGAAACAAAAAAAAAAAGAGAAGTACAGGTGCAAGATCAGTAGAGTGAGTACTCTTGAGTTTAAAGACAATGTTTTAAAAAAAGCAGAAGAACGTGGTGATTCTATAGGAGAATTAGCGAAAGATCGTACACTTTGTGACTATGATTTGATCGCTTCTGAAGCAAAATATCGTACTTCTGCTACACTAATTTCTTAAACCAGTTACCATCTACTGAAAAGAAGTCTCGCCAAGATAGTCAAGTCACAGAAGCTATGGAAGAGATTTTTAATTACATCGAAAATCACGACGATTCCCAATTTACATTGAAAGAGCTCATAGATGTCCTGACGGGGTATGTACCAGATGATAAAACTATAATTACGAGACTTCAACAAAAATATTTGACGAATATAATAATTACGACAAAGTAAGATCTTTTACAATCATATCTTTTCGTGATACACAAGCTAATATATTATCAAAAGCTTGGTATGATAATAAAAAAAGGGATCCCGAAGACAAGAATGGTTGCGAATTGTAGAAACTGCAGCAGCTATTATTTGTGAAGACATTCGGTCATCTGTCGTTGAAAGCAAATCTTATCCGCCTCCAAGTAAAATGCTGGATGATGTAAATCAAGATACACCAAAAAGTTTATTGCATTTCTTACGATAAGTCATAATGAAAAACAGAAAAGGAAAAATAGCTTATTTCAAAACAAAATGCACGTCACTAAGTCATGCAGTAATGGCTGCAATACGAGAACGATCATTTTCATCACAGCTGCTATTAAGCCTTTCTGTGTTTCTTCATAGAAGATATGGATCTAAAAGACTTATAGAAGTGTTATATAGCTTGGGTTTTGCAACTTCGTATTGTAATACTGTACAGTACGAAATTTCAGCAGTTTACCATCCACAGGCTCGTATTTTATCATCGGAATCAGGGGTTCAATATGTTGGGGACAATGCTGACATAAATGTAAATGGCTGTTTGCTATGTACGCTACAAATACAATTTGTGACGAGATGGAGAAAATTTGTACAATTTCTTTACACTCTACTGAACAACATGTTGATGCTAAGGATTCAAGAGTAAAAAGAGATAATACTGATGTAAGTAAACTAGTTGAATGGCTTACATTTCATAATCCCTTTCCAAATACTCAACAATTGGTATATTTAGTTTCTGTAATAGTTGGAAATGATCAAATTAACTGTCACAAAGCCCATGAAATCAGATTACAATCAATGGTAAAGATAACTGGTTTAAAATTTAATGAAATAAAGTTAAAACGATCCGATAAGGTTTTACCGCTTTCGATTGTCAACAAATCTGTCAAAATTAACGGTTGTAGAGTTTCAATTGATCCATTGCTACTCTTCCAAAGAATAACTGTAAGCAAACAGTTTGAACGTAATCTTCAAGAATATCTCCAATATGAACTAAGTCCATATCCATCAACTTTATTTGATAATGATGGCATGAGAACCACGAAAGCGACATTATATGACAATATGACTCCTGTAGATTTTGACCTCGATGAAAATAATGTAACATACATTATCGATGGTGGGTTTCTTTTGCATCGCATCGTATGGAGTAAAGACGATACTTTTTCAATAATTTTAGATAAATACGTAAAATATTTACAAAAACATTATGGTTCTGAAATTGTAGTTGTATTTGATGGATACTTGAACTATAGCTAAAACATAAGCAATGGAACAGCTAAGAAGAACTCCTGCTTTATGAAAATCGAATGATGTTTGTTTCGACGAAACAATGATAGTATCAATTAGCCAAGAGAAATTTTTGTTGAATCAATGAAATAAAAAATTTTTTATTAACATATTGATTGGGAAATTAGAATCTGTTGATATCACGATAAAACAGGCCAAAGATGATGCAGATGTTCTTATCGTAGAAACAGCTATTGGAGAATTGGAACATCACAGGACTGCCGTCATAGTAGGAGAAGATATTGATTTGCTCGTCATTTTAATTGGACGTACTCAAGAGCATCAAAAAGAAGTGTTCCTTAAAAAAGTTTGCAAAGGGAATGTTAAAACTCAAATATACTTTTCCAAAAGTTTTGATAAATATCCTCATTGTAAAAAGCATACTTTGTTTCTGCATGCATTTAGTGGCTGTGATACAGCATCTGCACTTTTTAAAAAAGGGAAAAAAAACTTTCATTAGAATATTAGAGAATCTTCTGAACTTGCATCAACTAGCTCAAGTATTCCAAGAAGAAAACTGTCCTGTATGAACATTACATGAAAATGGATTACGAGTCTTGTTGGCGATATACAATGTTCCAAAATCTGAGAACAGTATTGATAACTATGATACACACACACACTCAATTCATCAAGTCAACAAAGCTCAACAAACCTGTGCAGTTATCCAATCTTCCACCAACAAGTGCAGCGGCTCAGCAACACATTAGCCGTGTATATTATCAAGTTCAAACTTAGCTAAGGAATGATTTAGAACCCCAGGAATGGGGTTGGATTCTGCGGAATGAATTCTTCGAACCGATTACGACACTATTACCGCCTGCTCCAGATGAATTACTCAATACCATATTTTGCAACTGCAAAAATGGTTGTGGTCCACGCTGTGGATGTAGGAAATCGGGGTTTCAATGTTCTTCAGCTTGTGGCCAGTATAATGGGCAAGCTTGCTTCTATGCTTCACGATATGAGAGCGATCTCGATGAAGATTGTACTTTTAATCCCGAAATCCTTCTAGATTTGGAGAAAAATACCCTTCACAACGAAATTGATGAGAATGAATTGGAAATTTTCAAGTGAGCGGAAGATAATGAAGAAAAAAAAGAAATAAATTTTCGTTTTATCGTTATAAAAACATAATTAATAAATTTAATGGTTAAATACCTGATTAGTTTTCTATCCATCTTTCCCTAACCCCATTATTTACATGATAAGATAACCTCGTTTAACGCTCTTTCATATTACTCTCTACTTTGATGGAACATATACCCCGCTTTAAGTGGAGTTTTATTTTATTTTATATGTAAATTGACAATTTTGGATGTGACAAAAAAATACACCTATTAATAAAACATTTGCGTTAAATTAAGGAGAAAATTTGAGAACCATTGCTTTTTGGGTTTAAACAGTAAATATGTACTTCAAACACTGATATTATTTTGTGTGAATAGTATATTTTTTTTATCATATATTAAAAATTTAGGATGTTGAAACATTTCAAAATATAGGAAAATAGCTGTGGTGATGAACAAGCCAAAATATAATTTTAGTATTTTTATTAATGTGGTGTGTTCAGTGGATGTGGTTTAAATAAGGAGTAATGTTTTTGCTGTAGTACTTAGGAAAATAATTTTTTTACAGGAACCAAAAGGAGGGCTGCGTTGCAGCCCCTGGGAGGTCCTCCCCCGAAGAGGATGAGCAGTGAGTTAATTTGCTGTTTTCTTCATTCTAAAAAAAGAATTCATTTAATTATTGTTTTTAGTTTCATTTTAAAATCCTTTATATTATATGCATTTATTTCAAAATTATAAACAGACAAACTTTGTATATATTTAAATTGAAATTTTTTTAGGGTAAAATTTTCTTTTCGGTTTTGTTATAATATTTGTGTTATTTTGCTATATTTACATTTTGATATAATATTGCTTTTAAAGAAAAAAGGTTATTTTGTTCTTTTTTTCAAAATTGAAGGATATTTCCATTTTAATTCACTTAAAATACATCAGTTTAAGTTGCATTTTTGAAGGAAAAGCTACTCTTTAGGTGGTCACCCCCAAAAGACTTGGAGGTCCACTGACGAATTGCTATCAACTTAATATTCACCATTGCTTTAAATTATCTTTGATACTACAAAAATATATAAAATATTAAATGTGAATTGGCTGTTTAATTTAATTGTGATTCTTTTAGTGATTGTAAAAAATCAGGTGCTTATAGTAATATATAAGTAGATGAAGTTATTAACAGTGATTTAAATATTTTCAGTGTCTTATTAATACAATTGTATATAATTATCAAATAACTGCAGAACTCGTAATTTTTCTTTCTTCACTTAATTCATATTTAAACCAAATTGTGCCAGGATTTATATATTTGGAGTGTATTAATAATAATAATATAAGATGATACACAAATGTCACATAGTCAAACGTATCCAAACAATCAAACATTTATTTTTAAAATAAATTTTTGTAGTGATCACACACATTAACAATTTGGTTTTTAGTTTGATATTATCTGATGTACTGCATTTGATATCTATATTAAATTAATATCTGATGACTTTTTTAAAAATTATATTTAATTATTTTCAACTTTTCCAATTAAAAAAAAAATAGTAAAACTTTGTTCATGCAACAAACAGTTGTATCATGTTAACTTTTTTAAAATTATTTATTGAGATTATTTTGTGGAGATAAACTTTTCAGTTATCTTAATTTTATCAGATACAAATAATTTTATTCATTTAAGGGTATTGCTACCACTGTGAAACTTTTTAAAACATAGGATATTTTAATTTAAGATAAATTTATCAAAGCATGTAAATTTTAACATGATTTAAAAAGTGCATATTACTTCAAATATTGCTTGGTGTTATATTTTGTAAATGCAGAAAATATTTCCTCATTAAATTTTTATAAATTATATAAGTTTTAATATTCGTTTTTTTTGCTAGGCCCTCCACCCCCCTCCCCCTCCACTCCAGAACCATCCGCACCAGTTCCCCTGGCCACCAGGGGTAAGGCATTTTTATCATACCTTTCTTTTTGAGTTTAAATGAAATGATATTTTTCTCTTCATTTTACTCGTATGATATTATTAATTAATCAGTTACAAAAATTTATTACTAAAATTCAACTGGTTATGTATTTTATTCTTAAAATTTGAGATTTCTGTTTCATAGTCTCTTTTTATTTCCTAGGAAGGTGAGTCACTAATTTTATTTTGTTTTACATGTTCATAGACAATGGAAAATGTGCTTCTGTATTTATTCACTAAGTTACGCGCTAGGTGACTGTGGACATGAAAAATAACTTATTTTTTATATAGAAATATGTATTTTCAGAGTTCAGATATCAGAAAAGCAACTGGATCTTTAACTGTGACAAAAATGGGATCATCGTTATCTAGTGCCAAAGGATACAAATGTTGCACAGGGTGTACAATTTCACCGAAATCCCTTTTTAATTTTACTACTCAGGTGAAACGATCTATTCCACGCAACATGTCAATAATCTTTCCTATTTGTCTATTTAACCCTTTTTTCTGCACCACTTCCTATGATAAGAATATCTCCCATCTTTTTTGTCTAACTTTACTTTTGTTTGGTCTCTGAAGTAACATGCTGAAATGTTCTTGTTGAAACCTTCACAACAATTCAATTCATAAAGTTTGTTGGTACTTGTATCTTATAGAGATATTTACTTTAACCAAATCATCTTAGTTGGTAACTCCCAGTGTATGAGTCTCTTTAATAAACTTTCAAGGTGTCGGGAGAAGTCAAGTCATTTGATTCTTCTGACTAATAGTTCAAAGTTTGGAATGGATAGTGACCTGTAATACCTCTTCATAATGAAGTGAGGCTTTTCCTAGAAATTCTTCTCATAATTTGCCCAAAAGATGGAAAAATTTTATTAGGGGACATCTGTAATTACAGCACTTTTTATCATTGATCTGAATTTCACATGTTTTATTTAGAAAAAAAATTCACATTTCATACTTGTGCACCTGGTATATAAATGGAATTTCAAAAAGACAGCGAAGAGTAGTTTATCTGAAAATAATTCTTTGATCCAACTGATGTTCCTAGTAAGAAATGATAGGTCTGTCAAAATTAATTCCATTTCACAAAGTGATTAAGATTATTTTTATTTAAAGTATCAGCTTTTGAGCTCACAACTCAAAGAAAGAAGAATAATGTTTAAGAAATTATATTAAGAACCAGAGTACAGTAAGAGCCTGCTTAACGCTGTTTCGTTTAGTGCTGTTTCGCTTTAACGCTCTTTTATTTAAATTGTGGGATTCCCTCTAAATTGCATGCAGCCTGAGGCTTCCCGATTCCTGAAGCACTTTATCTGTGTCTCTTCTTTCCTGCGGTGTTATACAAATGTATTTTTATCGTTTCAAACCTTTGTTGGTGTTATTTTAAGCATAAATTTATATAATAAAGCGATTGCTATAGTGACAAATATTATGATTTTTAGTTTTTATCATAGGTGGTTGCAGTCATCAAAGTGTTTGTTATAGAGTATCTAGTTTTTCTAAGCTTAAGTTTTTCTTTGTATCGGTGGTTCATTTTGTCTGAATCTAATTTTTGAATATTATATATATTCTAATCTTATCTAGTAAGTGTAATTAATCCATCAAGCAACACTCACTGCTTTATTTTAAAATAACTTTTTAATAATGCAAGACAAAAGCAACATACATAATGATGAACAGACAGAGCTCTAACAAACAGTTAATTTTTAAGAAGCAAAATATCTGCGCAATTAATGAACAGTTCATCAAAAAAGTTTTCTTTGTTGGTGTTAAAGTGGTGTGAATTTCATTTGTTAGTATATGTATATTGGTTTATTATGTTTCTATATTTGTAAGAAATAAATTTTCGTTTTATTGTTATATAAACATAATTAATTAATTTAATGGTAAAATACCTGATCAATTTTCTATCCATCTTTTCCCAACACCATTATTTATATGATGAGATAACCTCGTTTAACGATCTTTCATATTACGCTCTACTTGGATGGAACATATACCCCGCGTTAAGCGGGGTTTTATTTTATCTTATATGTAAATTGACAATTTTGGTTGTGACATAAAAGTACACTTATTAATAAAACATTTGCATTAAATTAAGGAGAAAATTTGAGAACCGTTGCTTTTTTGGTTTAAACAGTAAATATGTATTTCAAACACTGATATTATTTTGTTTTAACAGTATATTATTTTTTATCATATATTAAAAACTTAAGATGTGGAAGCATTTAAAAATAAAGGAAAACTGCCGCGGTGATGACAAAGCCAAAATGTAATTGCTTAATATTTTTATTAATGTGGTGTGTTCAGTAGATGTGGTTTAAACAAGGAGTAATGTTTTTGCTGTAGTACTTATGAAAACAATTTTTTTTCAGGCACAAAACGCCGGGCTGTTTTACAGCCCGTGGGAGCTTCTCCCAAGAGGTCAAAATGTGAGTTAATTTGCTCTTTGTTCATTCCCAAAAAAAACAAGAATTTTAAAGTTGTTTTTAATTTTATTTTAAAATCCTTCATATTTTATGCGTTCAGTTAAAAAATGTAAGCAGATGTACTTTATATGTATTTCTTTCAAAATTTTCTTTTAGAATCATAGGATTTTTTTTCTCTCTTTTGTGTAATTTTGCTATGTTTGGTTTTTGACATAATACTGTTTTTTTTTTGTATTACAAAAAATGTTTTAATGTTCTTTCTTTTAAAATTGAATGAAATTTCCATTTTATTTGACTGGAAATGTATCAATTTATGTTGTAATTTTTAATAAAATGTTAATCTTCAGGCTGTGTGTCACCCCAAAAAGACTTTGTGTTGCACTGGCCGATCACAAACGACTTAATGTTTTTACCCTTGCTTTCAATGATCTTTGTTACTGCAAAAATATATAATATTTTAAATTAATTTTTTTAGTTAATAAAAAGAATCAGGGGCTTATAGAGTAATATATAAGTAGATTAAGTTATTAATTTATTGATTTAAATTAATATTTTCATGATTTTTTAAAAAAATTAATACAATTGTGTACAAATATCAAATAACTGCAGAATTCCTAAATTTTTTTTCTTCACTGAACTCATCCTAAAACCTATTTCTGCTATGAGTTTGATATATTTGGAGTTTATGAATAACAATACTAACAACATAAGATGATACAAATATCACATTTTCACACATGCTCAAGCATTTTATTTTTAAAATAAATTTTTGAAGTGGCCACATTCAGACACATTTTTTCTTTTAGTTTGAAATTATCTGATGTACTGTATATTTTTTTTGATATGTAATTTAATTTTTTGAAAATTTTTTTATAAATCATATTTTATATGTTCTACTTTTTTTTTTTTTTTTTTTTTGAAAAAAGATCTTGAGAATTTTTCTGCAATAAATAGTTGTTTCATGTTTACTTTTTAAAGATAATTTGTTAGAAATAAGATTCTCAGTGATCTGAATTTTTTCAGATGCAAATAATTCAAATAAATACCCTTAAAATTCATTTAAGGGTATTTCTGCCAATGTGAAATTTTTTAAACCCATGATATTTTAAAAATTTATGAAAACAAAGTTTTAATTTATTTAAAAAGTGTATATTAATTATGTTTCAAATATTTCTTAGTGTTATATTTTGTAAATGCAGAAAATATTTCCTGAAGTTTTTATAATTTTACAAAAGTATTATTTCTCTGTTTTATTTATTGTTTTTTTTTTATTAGTGCCTCAACTGTGCCCCACCACCGAACCGACCTCCCCCGGTCCTGTGGCTGCCAGGGGTAATGGATTTTTATCATTTTTGCTTGCCATTTCACTCATATGATATTGCTACTATTATGTGAGTAGCAATATCATGTGAGTGGTATGTAATATCTATTTAGTCAATTAGACATATTTATAATAAGAAACTAAAGTTCATTTGATTATGTATTGTAACCATAAAATTTGAGGTTTTTGTTCATTATCTTGTTTCTTTTCCCAGCAAGTTAATTCACTAATTTTATTTTGTTTTATATGTTCATAGACAAAACAATATATGCTTCTGTATTTGTTCACTAAGTTACAAGCTAGGTGACTGTGGACATGTAAAATAATTTATTTTTGCTATATAGAAATAAGTATCTCGCATACAGAGAGAAAAAAAAATTGTAGACTAGAAAAGACCATTTATAAAAATGCTGATCAATAATTATAAGTATATTTCAATTCCTATTTGAAAAGAAATGACATATTACTCAACTAGAGAGCTTGTGACATTCTTTCACCTTTTGTTTTTTTACATCATATTAATGTGAAGCTGTTCAATATATAAAAAGATTTACTAAACAAATTAATTTTTAAAAATTATCAACTTTGAAACTATTTAAGCAACATTTGAAAGTGCATAAATTTTAGAAAAAAATAGTGATAATGTTCAGAAATAATAGGGAGGTTTAAGAACTCTCCTTAATTAAGCTTTCTTTTGGGAAGTTACCCTGTAATTATGTAAAGTTGTTTTTCTTGTTTGTCCAGATAAATTCCTGTTCGCAATAGAATTTGTTATAGAATATCTTTTTAACTTCTCACGACAGTAGAAGGACCAGTTGGTGCTTCAGCATCAATTTTTCTGCATAGAATAACATGTTTCCTTCAATTGTAGTTATCTGTATCTTTCATTACAAGGCAGAAACGAAAACCCATAAATGAAACTTACCCAAAATTCTAATATCCTCTTGCGCTCTTCAAATTACAACACAGAATATTGAATGCACTAAAACATGCTACACATTCAGTTTTCAACCCTTTATCACTAATGCTTTCTATTTGGTTTGAATAATGGAGTATTTATTTCATTTGTTGAAAAAACAATCACTTATTGCACTACAATAAGCTAGTGCTTATTGTATCATTATTTTTCATAAACATCAATAAAACTGTTTACTTTATACAAAATCTTCAAACACTTTTGAAATCGGCATGAAAATATTCCATTAGAATCAATAACAATAGTTAATATAATGCGATAAATACAAAGAAAAAAATTAGGCAAAAAAAAAAAGTGTTTTCATGACTCAATGCCATATTAAAAAGACATTACTAGTTTCTGTAATTGCTACACCTTAAATGTTACTTAAATAACTTAGATGCTTTTCATATCTTCATACATTAAATTACAGTTTTCAAAATGAATAATTATAATGGAGAAGATCACAGTTGTTAAAGCCTCTCCAGCAATCATCTTAGTTCTCACATTCTGAGATTTGTTCATATTGATTACTGCCTTCGTTCTGGTCTGGGGATTATTGTTTGAAATATATAATATGCCATACTTTTTATTAAATGTTTGTGTGTACTTTTCAAGGCAATGATTTATTACAAGCTTTTATTTAACTTGCAATGTATGTAATTTGTTCAGGTGGAATCTTGCAACTCGATTCTTACCTACTGTAAAAAATTTGCACACATCAATCACCGATGACAATAGATTAATTTAAAAATTTTGTTCCAATACAGTATTTAGTTAAAAAGATATTAATTAAAAACTTTAAAATGGGCGAATAGTTTACCCCTGTGTGCAGTTTATTCTGCTAATACACCGAAAACCCGACAGTTAAAGACTTTCGCCATTTTTGTCGTTCTTCTCTTCCATGTTCATCGTTTTTAAAACTGCAATCCTATTTTCCGAATCAAAATCTAACAAAAAATAATTCCTGAATTGGAAAGATCTTTTATTTCGCCACAAAACGATATGTTTTTTACAAAGTAACAATATTTTGCAATTTTTCGATTTGTTTTTGAAATGGGTCAATATTGATGCATTTCTATAAAAAGAATTTTTCAATCGTTCTGAGTGAATTTTTTATCATTTTAATGAATCAAACTTTTGTACTAAAAAAGTTGATACTTTGCTCTTTTAGAATCAGAAACAAGGAAAATATCAAAAAAACTTTTTTTTACAATTTTTCAGAAAATACTCAAATTTTTAATTAAACATTTAATAACTTCGTCATTTATGAAGATAATCTCACAAAACTTTTTTTTGTGTGTAGAACAATATTATCCGAGACCTATACGAAGATTCAAAAAGTTGCTTAAAAATTACTGATTTAAAAAAAATTTTGTTTTTCGTCTAATACCCTTTTTGTGAGAACTCATTTAGCTAGACTGTTCGAAATTTTCTGGCAAATGACCTTGCTACAATTATTGAATGAGATGAACAGATGGATAAATTTAGTCCAGCGATAACCAAAAAGTAAAAAAACTTATAAAAAGAATGTAATAAACTTAAACTTTTTTTACTGTCAACTTAAAACATCATTACACTATTTATATGATATAAAAGCTTGTCACGAGATTTACCTGTGTAGATAAACAAGTAAATTAAATAACTTGACCCGTTTGATTTTAATTTTTTATAATTTTTAATCTAAGTAAATACTAGTACTTAAATCTCACAACAAGCTTTTGTATCATATAAACTGTGTAATGACGTTATAAGTCGGTAGTAAAGAAAGTTTATTTTATTCTTTTTAGAGTAGTTAAATAAAAGCTTGATTTTACAAAAGTTTTTTTACTTTTAATTTATTCCTGAAAGTCAGTTTGAAACACCTGGGCAAAGATATTTTTTCTTTATTCCAGTATTTTCATATGATAAGCATATATTGCATATTGGGCATGATTGCAAATATTTTAGTTTTCTGTAATCATGTCTGTCATCAGCTAAATTATGAAATTATAGCTGAAAGAGCTTGTTCTGATTATTGACTTTAGCACATAGCCTCAATGTTACTGATTTTTTTGACCTCCTTATTATTGTTTTATTCATGTTTGAAGGGATATGCTTAGCTTCTTATGGTTTATTTGCATATTACCTCTTCAGTATTATATTTCAAATTTAATTAATTTAGTCCAATGTTTCACATGATACTTTTTTCCTAAATTATGATATAAAAAATTAATAAAGCCTGAGAATTTTGTTCACGAGAAAAAATTGATGTCATTAAAATTTTTTTATTATATTTTTAGATAATTTTGTAAAAAAAAGCTTTTGAGTTATGTTTATTGTCAAATACACAAATAATTATATTCATTTAAGGGTATTCCTGTCATGGTGAAACTTATTGAAATCAATAGTTCACATGCTATTTTAAAATAAATTTGTATCAAAACATGTGAAATTTTAAACTATTTAAAAAGTGTATATTAATTTTGCTTGATGTCATATTTTGAAAAATTCTGAAATTATTTCATGGAAGTTTTTTAATTTTTATAATTATATTAATACTCTTTTATTTATTGTTTTTGATAGGAAATGGATCCCCTTGCCCCAACTCCATGACTGCCAGAGGTAATAGGTTTTTGTCATTTCTTTATTTTTGAGTTTAAATGGAATCATATTTTGCTTGTCATTTCTCTCACAGTACAATACTACAATTATTTAGTCAATTAGAAAAGTTTATAATAAAACACTAAAGTTCATTTGATTATGTATTTTTATCTTAAAATTTGAGTTTTCTGTTTCAAAATCCTCATTTAATTTCCCAGCAGGTTAATTTACTAATTTTTTGTTCTTTTACATGTTCATAGACTAAGTGGAATATGATGCTCAATTTGTTGGCTAAGTTATGAGCTAGGTGTCTGTGAACATGTTAAAAAATTTAAATTTGTGAAATAGAAATAAGTATCTTAAATATATAATGTAGAACACATGATAACTCTAAGATATGAATATTTGTGTTGAGATTCTATCTGAATTTCGTCACATTCAGTCATTTCTTCTAATTATTAATAGTTGTGTGGTTTTCTTAAGATACAAAATACTGCTCTGACTCCATTTATATTTAAGTACCATACCACCAAATCTCTCTTAACGAATGTTACCATTAACCAAAGGACAGTTATCACAATTCCTATAAGTTTTTCTGCCATCAAATTTATCAATATGCACTCCCTGTAATGGCCAGCATGTCAAACCCACGGCCTGCCAAGACTTTTTAAAAAATTATAAATAACCAACTTTTTAATATTTTTCATTTTTTGAAATTCATTTAATGTTAACTTTTATTAAATTTTCAACATATTTACCTATTTTTGTTATAAAAGAAATCCTATTTGATAATAAAAATAGCTTGTAGCCTTGGGTAGCCTAGTGGCAAGAACATCGGATTCCAGACTGGTTGACCTGGGTTCGATAAACATATATATATATATATATATATATATATATAGAATATGTATTTATATGTATGTAATTATAATTTAAGTTTAAAAAATAGCCTCAAACGTAAAACTAGTATGTATGCTTAATATACAGTGGTGGCCAAAATTGTGCACACTTTTGAAAATTCTTACATTTTTTAGATTTATATGCTTATAGAGACCGTTACGTTGCACAAAATGCTAAGTTTTTGATATCATTTTGAGGAGAATTTGAATACTAAATTCAATATAAAAAAACAAAATTCAGATATTTGCAATGCTAAAATAAGTTATACTGCAATAACTATTGATATAGATTAGATATACTAATGATAGCAGTGAGAGTTTTCAGTAGTTAGTGGGGTAGCATTTTTTTATTACAGCTTCACACCCAAGTTTTATTGAGCTGAAAATAGTTTAAAACCTTCCTTCCTTATTACATGATGCCGAGAAACAATTATAGCCTCAATTAGCTCCTTTTTATTTTGGGGGTACTTCATTTGGCCAAAAGTTTTCACACAGTGCCACATGTTTTTGATAGGATTAAGTCGAGACTGATTCCTGACCAGGACAACAATGATATTTAGTCAAGAAGTAATGGCATCAAATAAAAAAGTATATTGGGCACTTATAAAGAGATGTATGACTGGAAAGTGGTCTTTCCTCTGTTAAAATTGCAAGACAGGTAAGTAATTCAGTGACTGCTTCTGGAGATTGAAAGTTTTGGTTAAGATGTCAGGAGATAAATAAAAAAAAAACAGGAGACTGCTGAAAAAAGTGCACCACATCTGTTGATGACAGTAAAACAAAAATACTTTATCTCCAAGATAAAAGAATGTTATCAATGGTCATCAGATGTTATCTGAATGATGTTGGTGTTTCTGTCAGCTCAAAAACAAGCAGGAGAAGATTAGAAGATGTTAGACTAAGAGGTAGAATTCCACAAAAAAGCCTTATCTCAATTACAGCAGCTCTTAAAAGTCTCCAGCAGGGGTGTGAAACGTGCGGCCCGCAGCAAACATTTTTGCGGCCCAGCCAGTATATATATATATATATTTTTAATAAATTTATTTGCAAAACTTCTCATGCTCCACATTGCATAACATGAGGCTTACAGACGTAAGTGGTATTAACATTATAAAATAATAATGCAAAAAAACCCATAAATAAAGAAAAAAAAACATAATTAAGGAGAAAAAAAAACATAATTAAGGGGAAAAAACATAAAAGAGAAAAATCAAAGGAAGGGAGGAAATACACAAATTTAAAGAAAGGAAGGTATCTATAAAATTTTAAAAATCTATACAGTAAACAAATTTTCTCAAGACATTAAGGTTTTCAGAACATTTGACCAACAAAGACAAAATGGGTGGCCTGGAAATACCCAAGCGTTTCAACTCCTTTTTAAAATTTTCTCTTTTACAACAATATAGATTACAATACAACAAGACATGATCCGGGGTTTCAGCGTCCAGACCACAAGAACAAATATCATTACCAATTAAGTTAAACCTAGATAAATAGCTCTTATAATTACCATGTCCTGTTAGAATCTGAGATAACTTAAAATCAGTAACAAATTTCTTACATTTTAGCCATTGATAAATGGTCGGAAAAAACTTTTTAGTCCACAAAGCTTTAGGTGAGGCCAAGAATTTGTTCCAGTCGGAAAAAGTTCTTTCCCAAGCTAAATGCTTCCGGTGGGACGATGGCACAGACATCAAAAGGCTCATATCTTGGCAAGTTACCTCTTTAGCTAACTGGTCCGCTCTATCATTGCTGAGATTTCCACTATGGCCCCGAACATAAGAAAAGTGGATATCACCGTCTTCAAGGTTGTACAGAATAGACTGAACCTCCACAACAAGTTTTTCTATAGAATTTATATTGCGCAAAGAATGAAGCCAAGAGAATGAGTCGGTGCAAATAAGAAAATTGAGAGTATCGCCCTGACGGAGAGAGTCCTGAATAACTTTTACGACAAGATTAATGCAGAGTAGCTCGACTTGAAATACAGAGCATTCGTCTCTTATTCGATGCTGGAAAGTAGCTTTTTCAAATCCTTCCTCGTAAATAACGCATGCAAGACCAACTCTTCCATTCAATTTGCTCCCATCCGTGAAACAAATAGTTTTATAACCTTGAAGGACTTCATTTGAATAAGTTACAAGAGTGATAGGCTTTCTGCATGGTGGGTGTGGCAATAATGAAATTGGAATCGCCCCATCCAGCGTGTCAAGGCTGGTACTCAAAAAGCTTTCCCGAACATCAAGATTGTTCAAAATAGCCAAGTCAATAGGTGGCATTCCAGAAATCGCAAGTACTGCTTCATAACTAAGAGTTTTGTATCCTTTAATGACACGAAGTAAAAACCTCCGTTGCATTCTCCTAATAAGTCTACTATTAATTTTCTTAAAGAGAGTCTCCAAGCTCTCGATGCATACGAGGTCTGGCTATTAAATAACGAGACTGCGCTCCTAGAGGGGTGGGGGAAAAAGAGTAGTGCGCTGGATATCTGGAAATCTTCTCTATTTACGTGCCAAAACACGTATTCGTCACTATTATGGTATTTGTGCAATAGTGGTTTGAAACGAACGTGTTTTTTTCTCATGACAAAAAACAGGAGCAACGTATCAATCTCAAATTTCTTGTTAAGTTGCAAAAAACTCCGACTGAGTGCTATAAATTGTTGCAAGAGGCCTATGGGGACAATTCTCTATATCGTGCGCATGTTTTTAAGTGGTGTAAGCGGTTCAGTAAGGGCCGAGAGAGCACTGAAGATGACCAGCGCCCAGGTCGCCCTGTCACTGTTTCATCTCCGGAAACAGTGACCAAAATCAACCAAATTGTTCGTTAATGGGTTCCAGAGGGTCAGACTGTCAACCAGACTTACTATTTGTCAGTTTTGGTAACACTGCGAGAACGAGTTTGTAAGAAACGGCCCGAGTTGTGGAAGAACAACTCATGGATTTTGCACCAGGACAACGCACCTGCCCATAACGCGCTATCTGTGGAGTGGTATTTGGCCAATAAACGCACTCCAGTGCTCGAACATGCGCCTTACTTACCAGATTTGGCACAGTGCAACTTTTTTTTGTTTCCGAAGATAAAATCTGCTTTGAAAGGGACCCAATTTGAGTCGATGGAAGCGGTAAAGCAAAAAACGGCAGAGCTCCTAAAGGCCCTCACCAAAGAAGACTTCCAGCACCGCTTCGATCAATGAAAAAAATGTATGGAAAGGTGTGTGGCGAGGGGAGGGGAGTATATTGAAGGGGAGCATTCGAATGAAAAATAATTTTTATAATAAAACCCTTTTTAGTAACCAGTTTTTTTATTTAATAGCCAGACCTCGTAAGATATAAGAGGTACTATCCCTTGCTTATAAATCAACTGAAGAACATTAGTTTTCACCCCAGAAGTTTTGTTTGCTTTTCTTAACAGTCCAAGAAGAATTTTTTCACTTTTGCTAAAAACATAAGAGATGTGCTCCTTCCACTGCATTTTGTTATCAACAATTATGCCCAAATACTTAATCTTGTTCACTTCTTCAAATGTTACACCTCCAAGTTTTAAGTTGATTCTTTAATCTACTGTCGATTTTTTATAAATTTTCATTACTTTTGATTTAAGTGGATTAAACTCTAACTTATATAGCTCTGACCTTTTAAAATACTATCAAGAATGTTTTGTGACAAAGTGCAGACATCCTGAAAGTCTTTACACTGGACAATAAGAAGTACATCATCCGCAAAAGCTATTTTATGGCAATTCTGGAAATTTGAGATATTTCAAAGAAGATCGTTCATAATTAAATTCCACAGAAAAGGTCCCATAACTGACCCTTGAGGGCAGCCTTTTTCTAAAGCAATATTCGCTGTGACATTACCCAATGTAAGATCAGCTGAATGATATTGTAAAAAGCTTCTTAAAGGCAAAAGATGTTTTAAGAAACTTCGAAACTTTTGAGCAGGTGCAAGATGCCAGGCCACCAGGCATTATCGAAAGCTCCTTTAATGTCCAAGGAAATTAGAAAAGTCAAATTTTTTCGCTTGCCCTCGACTAAATAACAAAGGCGTACCAAGGCATCCTCTGCTGACCTTTGAGGCGTAAAACCGTACTGGTCGTCACTTAATAGACTAGACTTTCTTAAATAGTTGTTAAGTCAAGTAATGCAGAGTTTTTCCAAGTACTTTCCCAATTAAGGGAGAAGCTTGCCAGTATATTGACACACAATAATATATTATAAAACAAAAATTTCTTCCAACATAGGAAATATAGCAGCAGAGAAGAGATGTCAAATATCATTTACTTAACTATTAATTTTTCTTTACCATTTATTTATATGTCTTATAATGTATTATTTGAAATAAATGTTTCTATGAATATTGATTTTTTTATGTGGCCCAGCTAAAGTTACATCTTGTTTGTTTGGCCCTAAGTTATTCTTTGAGTTTGAAACCCTCGGTCTACAGTTTGCAAAGGAACACATTAATTAGGCAAATGATTAGTGGTCACAAATTATACGGAGTGATAAAACTAAGATATTGTTATTTGGTAGTGATGACTGAAAATATCTTGAAGACGTACAATAGGAGAAATGCCACATCCTGACTGCATCCAGGCATCTGTGAAATACCCACATAGTTTTATGATTTGGTCACGCTATGATTTTATGATGGTATCGGTTGCTTTCGTATCATTGGTGAGACACTGAATGCCAGAAAATACAATGGCACCATTCTAGAATGCAATCGGCTACCTTCCATCAGGGATCTATTTACCAACAATGCTTCTGTTGTTTTTTAGCAAGATTCTGCTCCAAACTACACAGTATTGTAATTGAAAGACTGGCATCGTTTTAAAATCATTGAATTGTTGTCCTGGCCTAGAAAAAGTCCTGACTTCAATCCTACCAAAAACTTGTGGCACCATTTAAGAACTCTTGCCTGCATGAGGTACCCATGAAATAAAGGAAACTGAGGTTATAATTGTTTCCTGGCATGATGTAATAACAAATGAAGAGCTTAAAACTATTTTCAACTCAATAAAACATTGATGTGAAGCTGTAATAAAAAAAATAAGGCTGCCCCACTAAGCATTGGTAACCCACTGCTATCATTAGTATCTTATATAAATCGATAGTTACTGCAACATAACTTTTTTTGCATTGCAAATATTTGAATTTTATTTTTGTATTGATTTCAGTATAAATTCCCTTTAAAATGATATAAAAGACTTAGCATTTTGTGTAACGTAACGTTTTCTATATGAATACAAATTAAAAAAAGCATAACAATTTTCAAAAGTGTCCACTATTTTGGCCACCTCTTGTTTGGCAATCTCTTGTTGGTAGGTTGCATTACTTTGAATGGTCATAAATATTACCTAGCCTCCATTTGAGAATGTTTCATCAGAAGAACCATCTGTATAGGCAAACACAAAATTGTCTTTTGGATACTTATCAATAATCCTGAGCTCTTTTACTTTGATGATATCAGTAGACTCATGGTTCTAAGAGACTTGTTACAATTATGGTGTTCCTAGGAAACCCAGCAGTGAAAAGAGGTTCCTGTTAAATAGAAAATTTGTTGTGTTCTAGGCCAATGGCGTAATTCCATTATCAAATTGTGTAGGAGAAAATCTTTTAAAAATTCTGTTACTGTTATATTTTTGAAAGGATCTAGCAATATATAATTCAGACCTCTAGCTCTGTTTGTGAATTTGATCGTTATATCTTCTTTTCTCAAGGCTATCAAAACCACACTCTTTTACGACTTTTAAGTTGCCAGCAAAGTACACTGCTCTAACTATGATCTTTGCTACTCTTGCCTTAACCCACTCTAGTTTCTCCAGTGTAGTCTTATCAGTATGTGCCCAGAAGTAAGAGACTTGTTCCATAACCCGTCTTGTTAGTGAAGTATATGTTGTCTTTTCAAGGTCTTGGAACTAACTCCCTAGTCTGTATCACAAAGAATGCATCAAATTTTATTGCTTTCCCAACCAATGAATTAGATATGGATACAAAAATTTATATATCTTCAGTGACAATGTCATTTAAAAAAAAGTCAACTGTTATAAGCCTAATTATGTTTAATATCACACCTCAAAAGTTTAATAAATTAATTGAGTCATGAGGAAGATGTTAGCCGATTCAAAGTTGTGTAAATAACCATTAAACAAATTTGGACCTAAATTGATTTGATGGAAATTTTGATGTAATTTAATGAGTATTAAACTTATTCAACCAAAGAATTTTTTTGTAATAAAATGAATTATAGCAGGCATGTTTAAATGTTTTGTATTTATATATTTTATGTATTTATTTTTGCTTTCCTACATGCTTTTTTTTCTTTATTTTATAGCTCCTGTCTTGGCCGACAAAATAATCGAGGCGCCAAGTTGTAATAGATACAACTTACGGCCTCGAAAGAAGTTGTCGGCCGTTGATTTTTCAAAATCAAAGGGTGATAAAGATCACCTTTCCAAAAGTAAAAGTGGAGTTCGAAAAGAACTACTTGCAAGGGAAGGTGATCTCTCTGGCAGTCTGGAGAGTGGTAAATTTATGTGCGACCCCAAAATCTGTCCTCTCACTTACCTTGACGTTTTTTTTACCTCGTCGATTGGTGATGTGAGAGGCGGCGCACGTAAATTTACCCGCCGACCTCCTGTTCCTCAAAACAGGAGGAAAATATTTCCTTTGGATTCTATTACACTTATGCTTATGTAATTTTTTTTAAATTTTATTTTTTAAAGATTCAACTCAGCCTTTTGCTTTTCTATAATTATTTATGTAAATTGATTTTGTATGATGTAAAGTATCAACTAAAGGGGACAAGGTACAATTTATGGAAAAAAATTTTGATTTAATGATTTTTGCAAATTTTTTGTTTGTACTGATGGAAATAGTAGGATTTATACTATTTATACATTGTGAATATATACTAACTATTAATATCAAATATTTTAATTCTGAGTAAAGTGTATGTGTTAGTTTAATTTGTGTATTGTTTGTTTTAAGAAATAAAAAGGGGGAGAGGTAATCTATTCCCAGAATTTAAACCCCCCCCCCACTACTTTCAATTTTTTTAGAGCATTCTGATCTTGTTTATCTTATCCCTAAATTGTGGCTTTTTCAGCAAAAGCTGAAAAAATTGATTTATTGGAAATATGTGAAGAAATAAGCATCAAAATAGACTCTTCTAGTAATGTTGTAGAAATTAAGAAATTAATTTTGGGTAGTGAGTTTTATTAGGAGGATGAGGTAAAGTTATATTAGAGAAATTCTTATTGAGGACAGAAAACAGCCTGAAGACGAACAAATGGCTTGGAAATAAAAAAAATTGGTATTGTTGAAAGAAGATTCTGATGAAAGTTGGGAAGCAGAATTTGGTCCAATAATCCATCTGACTTTAACAACTCCCAAATAAAAAAAAAAGCACAATGAAATTTTAGTGTATTTATTAAATTTTGAGAGAAGAGTAGAGTACCAAGGATGGTTTGGGTAGCCTAACTGTTGGCAGTTTGACTGGTGGAACTGTCAAACTTCTAGCAAGAGAGTCACCAAGCGGTGCTTGATAACAACAATTTGGTTAAATATCTTATCCTTAGAAATAAGTTGCACAGTGAGAGACTAAAGCAATGTTTTTACAGATATCACAAATCAATCAATTAATCTTGGAGAAATTATGCTCAAAAACTAGTTATTTTACTGAATTTGATCACTGAGTTAAAGATTGAGATCTTTCAACAACTCGAAGATCTGATCGTGACTGAACAGCTGAAATTCTAAGTGCCTGCTGAACTGAAAGATCATTATCTTGAAGACTGGATTAAATTTACACCTTTTGATCTAGCTGAAAAATTGGACAATTATGAAAGTACAAAAAAAGATTTGCCCAAAAAGATTTTTTTCCAACATGTGGGAACTATTCCTACTCAAGTGGGAACTATTCTAGCTTCAAGTCTAAAGAGAATAGCAGAGATTTCAAGCAAAACCTGAAACATCTCAAGACTGATAGAACTTGAGAGAAGATAAATGCGGTTCCAGCAATCACCTTAGACCAGTGTGATGTTGAAGAAAACTGCAGAGTCTATTTCACATATTGTGACAGATAAAAGATTTGATGAATTTATGCCTAGGAGATTGTTTATCAAAAGGGAAAACAAAATCAGAATGCAGATGGCATCCCTTAAGATTTGACAAAAATATATTTGCAGTTGATAGAAAATAAATTTAAAAAATCCTATATTTCTTATATAAAATGATAGATACGTAGTATCTGTAACCTAAACATGACCAAACTATCGTTTTTTAAAAATTATTATTTAGTCATGTTCTTTGCATTATTATCTTCGATTGATAGTATCATGTTTGTTTGCCTGAAAATTAAAAGTTGGAAAAAACTTTAATTGAAAAGTGTAATCTAACTAGCACTGTGTAAACTAGCAATTTGATCACTTCTCCTTTTTAGATTAAAAAAAAAAGCTTTTTGATTTGAAAAAAATAGCTATTTGAAAAATGTATAAAAGGAATTTGTTACATATAAAGCAGGATATTTCTGAGGCATTACAATAATGTAATTTTTTCTTTGCAAATCTGTGCATGTAAATTTTTTTAATATGACATTTTTTATCAGTAATTTCATAATTTCAGTTCTTATTTATCATATGCTTTTCATACAAGTAGATTTCAATATTATGTGAAGAAAAATTTAAAATTTTGGTCATGATAAAAAACAATTTTTAAAAAATTTTCCTTTGAGTATTCTTGTGCATTTCTCTTAAAAAGTGATCATTTATAAAAAAATATGTTTTGAGCAATTATTTAAAAAAAATATATAGCTTATGTATTATAGTGCTATCTTAATTTTATTCAAATCTAATAATTGTTTTTTTTAGAATTACAAACTTTAAAATGGTTTTTGTCCGTGTTTTTTCGATACATTTGTGCATTCAAAATGCTACTCCTTCCACAATTATTTACCAATCAATCATTTCCATTTTTTCTCTATGTGCTATATATAGTGCAGGTAACAAAATTAGGGATCCATTGTGCTGTAAACTGAATACTTTTTTTTAAAAAAAATTAAAATGTAGCAGATATTGTCTTTTTTGTTGAATTTTAGCATATACACATACATATCAACATATTTTTTCTCCCCAAAACTAATTAAATTATTGTAAAATCGATCCCTAAAGTTGTTTAAAATATTCTTAGTAATATCACAAAGAAAATTCTGGTAAAAAAAAGCTAATGAATACAAAAGGAGTAGGATTTTAGAATGTTCCAAATTTTTTAAAGAATATAAATGTTTAGAATTGTGTGAATAATATGTAAAAAATTTCATCTTGTTTCATTTTCTTGAATATAAATATATGAAAGGCTCTAAAACATAATTTTTAATACACTCATGTACCAAAACTATGGTCACATATGTAAAATCTATGAAAACTAATGAACTATTTACTGTGTTGCCATGAAATTTGGCACAGGGACTTTAAGGACAGGGAATGTCAGAAAGAGTTATAGCAACACAATAATGTGAAAAGATTTTAATTGTAAATTATAATACAGGATCAAAAAGTGTGAAATCATGAATCAGAGTTAAAGCATTTACCTTGGGAAAAGTGTGGCCATTGTGAACTGCTATACAAGCCTCAAGCTGCCATACTATTTATGAGGGTATTTGTAGCAACAAAGTCCATTTTTCCTAGAGTGACTTTTAATTCCTGCAGGAGGGCTACACTGAGAAATGGCTCTTCCTAGATCCTCTTAACATGTTGAATAGGATTGAGATCAAAAGATCTCAAAGGTCAATCTTTATAGCGAATATCTGCCCCTTCATAAAATTCATCAAAACTGTGAACCTCAGATTTCAATGCCTGGTCTATGGAACTAAAGAAAAAGCTAACTTTTCCGTGGATACTTCAGAATACTCCCTTAAAGAAAACAGGACTTCATACTATGATGACTACATTAACAAATTGAACAGGACAGTTCATAGTTTTCTTTATAACTACAATATCTAATCACCGTTTCTCATATCGCCAAGTGAAATCTGCAACATCATATTTGGTCTTTGCAATAGATCAGTCTCAAATCCTTACTTTTGAATGCCATAGCCCTTCTTACAAAGATCATTAATAAGTGCCTTTTGTGCTCCAATATTTCCTCCAGATCTGGAAGCATTCTATCATTACACCTCCGCCCAATCCAGAAAGAAACCTGAAGTTTCTCATCAACTACAGACCTATCAGCCTCAACTCTGTCTCTAAAATATTTGAAAAAATCTTTCACAGAAGAATCAACGACTTCTCGGAGTTCCTACACGGATTCTTAAAAGAAACCCCCTTCACTTTCCATCAACTTCTCCAAACCACTAAAAGGATTATAGACGGATTCAATAACCATAGAACCACTGGGGGAGTCTTCCTAGATGTCGAAAAGGCATTCGACAGGATGTGGCACAACAGACTGATTTACATATTAATTCAAACGAGCTTCCCATCATATCTTGTGAAAATTCTTCATGATTATCTCCAAATCAAAATAAATACCACATACTCAAGAGTTGGTCACATCCAAGCTGGAACTCCTGAAACCTCAATTCTCAATCTCTTTCTATATACAGATAAATACACGCATGATCTCTCCAACAGTGGATGTCTGCCTCTTTGCAGATCCACCACCATCGTAATGTAGTTAACCACTCCTGAATGAGTAGCAGGAAATATCTGGTGAAGCTCGGGGGGATAGCTCACATTGTGGAGAGTGTCCATCAATACCTCAATATCACATGCTATAAGTTTCAAGAAGAGAAACTTCAGCAATACTCTGTTCCCTCTCAAGCTTTTTCAAAACTCAATCTCATGACCCGCTGAGATCGTCTACCTTGGAGTCACATTTGATAAGAAACTCACGCTTAAAAACCATCTTACTAAAGTTATTTGTAAATTTAAAAAGAAACAGGCTGTGCCCTTCACAAGCTCCTTTACAAAAGATTAAAAGCTCAACTTTAAAAGAAAATGCACGACTTATATTTCTCTACAATACCTTCTCCCAGCAATAACCTACGCCTGTCAGATCTGTGGTGTTGCTGCTAATCATCATTTAAATAAACAAAAAAGAGCCCTTTGACTCATCCTGAATTCACTTATTTAGTTCCAAGAATTGTGGTGCATGGAGAACTCAAAATTCCCCTCCATTCATTCCAGAATAAGAACTCTTTCTACTATCTTGTTTTCAGCCATTCCAATAGCATGATCGACCAACAAAAACAGCTTTCATCATTCCGGGCCTATACTTCCAAACAATTAATCTTTTCAAAGACTTGATCAATAGAAACCTCCACTTCCAAGGACGCACTTCATGAAATCAGCTGATAAACCAGTCTGTTTCCAAGAGACTGGTTTCCGAGACAAAATGAAGCAAATTTGCTACCTCCTCTTGGATGAGTTCCCTCCAACATACTTCTACTCTGAAGCTACGTTCGGGGATACTACCTCCCTCTTGTAGGGGGAACCACAAACCAACCAGTTTCAAAACTGGATATAGACTTTTTCCTTCCTGCCTTTTGTGGCTATCTTTGCCTCTTCTCAGATTACCCATACGGAGAATAAGCGCCCTGCGAGCACTGGCTCTTCAGAAGATTCACCGTTGATCTCCAACACTGATTTCTGTGTGGCTGCACAATATCATTCATTCAAATGTAGTTTGGGTCTCATAACACCAAAGTAAATCTCACATAGGTTTCCAGGATCTTGTCTTTCTAGCGCTGTGAGTTGACAGTATCCGCATTGAAAATGTACAGAGGTGTACGATTGCCCAACATCATGCCACCACAGACAAAGATTCCTTTGCCACCAAAACTGCTGATTTTTGTTATGCGAGAGGGATGAAAGCAAGCTCCATCTTCTCTCCAGAGGAGAACTACGAGAATCACTTTGCCACATTTAGACTCTTCACCGAAAAGAACATGCTCCATTCTTGTTATGTCCATGACTGATGTTTTCAGCTCCACAATATCCGGTCTTTCCTTTGGATGTATTCAAAGAGATGCACCAGGCCAGACACTGGATGTAAAGGACAGTTTCTGCAAGATATCTGTGGACTGTTTGCGGGAAATTCTTCTGGACACAGCAGCAAGGTCACCAGCAAGCTGAGGAGCCGTTGTCCATCTATGTTGTCGTTCCCTTGATGCCAAGTAGTAATCCTGTGCAGATATCGATGCTCTGTGACAACCTTGATCGACCTTCCTGGTGACAGTACCACTTGTTTGGAATTGATTCCATAACGGGGAGACCACTTTTTTTTCGAGCCACCTCCTGTTGAGACTGGCCAGTTTCAATTCTCTCAATGGCTTTCCATCTCGAAGAATCATCTGAACGATTATGAGAAATCATTCTCACTGCAAACGGACTATTGTTTATTTTAATGCAATATTCACAAAATTGGAGTCAAAATTCCTGTATGTTTGAACGGTTTCAATCCAGTAGTTCTGCAAAAAACTAACTCTTTACAGCATCTTTTCCTCAACTAATGTACTATCCGTTCTTCGAAATACATAAAATACAAATTCTAGCAGTTTACCTGGAGACATTTTAAAATTATGACAGAAAACATCTTTGTGACCTTAATTTTGGACATGAGTATACATAATAATTGTTCAAAAGGTACCAAGTCCCCAGGTGATGCTAAGTATTTGGTATTGGTGTAAGGATAAGTTTAAAATACATTCCTTAATTTATCGTACTGATTTCGGATAGAACAAGTACTTGAATGGGTTTTTAAATATTTTTTTGTGGTTTTTTTTTTAAAAAAAAGAGATTTTAATGAGTAAATCTTAACTAATTAGAACCCTCTAACTTTATTCTAACTCTTAATTAATTTATCTGTTTTGCTGAAACTGAACCTCTGTCAAGTATTTTCTAGGTGATGGTAAAAGTCTTACATGGTACTATCATTAAAAGTTTTCTCTAGGATGAGAGGAATAATTAGGGTCTGTAAAAGCTTGGCTTGTAGCGTTCTTTAGATTAGTAAAGAGAGCGCTGCTGTGGATGATCGAACTCTTTTTTCCCCCTCCTTTGTGGACAGGAATGTGAAAACGTGGTGAAGATGTCGGTTTCTTTTCGAAGATTCTATGTCGTGTATAATTGTAAGTAGATATGTGCATTTTAAAAATAATAATAAGCGGTAAATGCTGGTATATGTCAAAAATACTGCTAAAATTTCATTCATTATTGTGATTTTTATAAAAAATTAAATATTTTAAAAAAGTATTGTTAGTTAAATATTAGTATTTATTGAGGTATTGATTCTTAAACAAGCATTTATAGTGGTTTCAGTATGCTATTTTTTTAAAAACAAATACTCCGAATATGTTCGAATACCTTAAATAAAATTCAAATTATGTTGGATGTACCATCAGTTAATAAGCTGAATTTCTTTTTTCAATTCCTACTATTAACTCACTCTCTCTATATATTTATCTTGTTCAAAGTTCAATCGTTAATAAAATACTTTCTATTCATCCTATCATTTTTTTAAAATTTGTAGTGGATGACACTTGATGTTAATACAGTTTTTTCAAGTATTAATTCATTAATTAAATTTTATTTTTTAAATTTTAAATTTATTACGCGTTATTTTCGTCGTTGTTACAATTAACTGCAACAGATGGCGCCAGCACGTTTTTCTAACAAAGGAATTGACGTTAATTTTTTTTTTACATTAGTTGTTCTTGTTATTCATTTAAATGCTTGTATTTATAAAAATGTGTGACTAATTTTGTATGCAGTGCTAAAGAAAATTAGGGGAGCAAGCAAAAAAGTGAAGAAACCATTGCACGATAGTCATGCATGAGCATAAAGTGGAGAGTGCAGGGAACAAAACTCGATACAGAAAAAATTGAAGCAAAAAACAATTGTACGGGAAATTTAATGTTTTGGAGTGGTATAACGAACATGAAATGATGCTTCGGGACAACAATTTGGTTACATGTAAATGACAAAAAACTGATTGTTTATAATTGATAGAGGATGTTTAATCTGGTCCCCCCCCCAAGCTTTTAAAACTGCCTCACCTGTTAAGCATGGATGCGAGGAGATTAACGATTAGACTTAGGGAAATGGAGAGTGTACTCCTTAAAGAGTGGAACAGCATTCCCCAGACAGTAAGCGAAGGCAGTGATCTCGCTAAATACATCGTCCGAATGAGTCTCAATCACCCTGGATAAGATTTAGGCCAGGAGAACATGCTGGCCATTCTATACGTTGTATTGTTCCAGCTTCAGGGAAATTCTCCGCAAGACGAGCTATATGATTTCTCGCATTATCCTGCATTATATAAAAGAAGGGAATCAGCAATGGTTGCAGCTTAAGGTTACGACATGGGCTTTTAGGAGCAAGTACTCACCTGCATATCATACGGAATAGCAATTTAACAGCTCAAAGGTATGCAAACGAGATTCTATGCTGATTCCAGCCCATTGCATCAAACCACAAATTCGTCTTGTGATCTTTCCTGAATGAATATTTAATTATTTCAACGGCCCCTTTCTCTCAATACCAAAACATATCTAGTGTGACATTCTAAATCAGGGGTGCTCAACCTTTTTTTCCGCCGGGCCTCATCACATGGTAGATATTTCAAGCGGGCCGCAACATAAGGGTAAGGGGAAAAAGATACTATAAGACTAAAGCAACATTGGACACGGCAAAATTAATTGATAGAAATATTAAATTCATTTTTGGCTTTTATTTTAATACTGTATTAACCTTTCGCTGAAACACAGAAAAAAATATTTACTTTTAGCCTTTTGCTTACATTCTACCATAAAAAAAAGCAAATTGATAGACTTAATTGCTTATTTATAGAATTTCCAGCTAAATTTCTTAGTGCAGTGGGCCATGACCGGCCCACTCAGAAAAGGCCGTTGGGCCACATGCGACCCGCGGGGTGCAGGTTGAGTATCACTGCTCTAAATTGAATAGGGACTCGTCTGTAAATAGTACTTGAGACTGCAGTCACTTTGCATCCAATCTGGATGTTAAGCAGCCCGCTTTCTTCGGGCCACACGGTGTCTTGCTGTCAATGGAATACTCGCCGTTGACCTACATGTATGCAGATCAATTGCATGAATCCTATTTCGGATTGTTTGGCTTGTGGACCCTTCGTCCTGTTGCCGAAAAAACTGTCTTTGAATCTGCGTCCATTGGCTGTTCTCTCTGGACGAGTTGTTAACAGGAGATATCGGTCATTTGCTTTGGTAGCACGTAGACGACCTTGTCTTGGCCGATATCGAACATGTCCTGTTTTTTAGAATTGATTTCACAGTTTTACAATGACACTCATTGCTACTCGAACAGCATTCGCGAAAGTTTTTTGTATTTTCCCGTATTCCAGTCTCCTGATAATGCACAAAGCCACGTACTGCAGTAGATCATGCTGTCGTGAGATTTTCGAATCTCCTTTTCTCAAAAGGAACAGCCATAAGGTTGAATTCGACCACTGAGACCACTTTCTGCGAAATCAAGATTGCTTCACTTATTTCCTTTTTCTTGTTTTATATTAGTATATGAAGTTTCCTTCTTAATTCCGCAACATTAAAAACTATGCATGTTTTGTTTTCTATTAGTTATCAGAAGAAATTAGGGAAGCACACATGGGTTTAACGAAATTACGCACATATTAGGTTGGAGAAAAATAAATCCATTATTTTTACGTGAACTTCCGAGTCTTTATTCAACATATTTCGAATTACCAATGTTGGTAAAATATGTATCATTTTGTTGTATCATTTGTTATTATTTTAAAGGTAGCTTCATAATGCTTCTCTCATAGAAGTCTGGGTCCTTATTGGCTAAAAACTGGAGTCAAGAAAATATTGTGAAAAACGGTTATTAATTTTTTTATCACTAAGAAAGCTTTGTAATGCAAGAAAAACTTGGCAATCGCTGGTGCCAGATCCGAACTATAGGGTGGATGCATCAATACCGATGTCCTGATGGAACACAGCACCATTCCTATTTGCCAATTCTTGTCAATTGTTAGCTTCAAAACGGCTCAATTGTTGACCGTAGGAATCCGAATTTAATGTTGGGGCATATGGAAAGAACTCATAACAAATTATTCCTTTCCAGTCCCACCAAATGCAGAGTAGAACCTTCCTGCTTTACCTTGCTTTGACCACAATCGTTTTCGGACAATGTTGTCTATGTGACCCATTTTTCATCCACACTCACCATCCGTTTAAGAAAAGGATCGATTTTATTCCGTTTGGCTGTGCAGCTGGAAATTTGATCCATCATGTTTTTTGACAATTGGTGTGGCACCCAAACATCAAGCACCTTTTTGAACCCACCTTTGTGCAAATGGTTTAAAACTGTTTTATGGTCGATCTTTAGCTCTTGGGCGATGCTACGACTTCTAACAAGCCGGTCAACTTCAATTATTTCTGGGATTTTATTGAATTTTTCGACGACGAGTATACCTGAACGGAATTAATGAAACCAAAATTGCACGTAATTGGCTGTTACAGTATCAGGACCATAAACACCACTCACAATTTTAGCCGCCTGGCTTGCATTTTCACCTTTATCAAAGAAAAACTGTAAAATGTACCGAATTTTATCTTTGTTGACTTCCATTTTTAAAACACCCTGTAACTCACAATTGAATGGACCAAGCAAAAGAATTTTTTTTAGTGCGAAATGCCGTCTTTCGAACGATCATAAATCTGAAATGGTTTGATCGATACTTAACGAGATATATCGACCACTACAGCCATCTACTAAAAATATAATGGATTTCCTTTTTCCCCAACCTAATATTTTTTCATAGCATCTGAAATATTTTACTTGCTGAAATCATCGCCTCTAGAGGCTCCATCCCTTGACCGAAAGGAGGTATTCGCTTTCAGCCGGAGCTCTAAGTACAAATTCGCTACCCAGGAGTAGTCCTCTGACGAACGCTGTACCAGGGCGCTGATGGCACAGTTCCAGAGTCCACTGAGGATCCATACCAGGGAGCATGTGCGCTGTGATCCCTTCGATTGGTATGAGCCCCGTTTACGTGCAGCAAGTAGGAGGGGGGTCTCTGATCCTTGCATTTGGTGACTGGGTGTGCGTCACTGTGGAACCGGCTCAAGTGAAAGCTTAGATTCTCCGATGTAAGTCATGGTGTGGTTCTTCCTCAAATTTTATTTGCCATCTCCGGCTGCGGTAGCCTAGTGGTCAAGGTAACGGATTCGTGACCGGCGTGTCATGAGTTCGAGCCTAGTACCACTGAAGACCCGCCGTGCAGAGGGGGCTAATGCACGTTAAATATGTCGAGCCTTAATCCTCCTCCCATTGGTGAGGAAGTTAGGAGAGGAGATACCGAATCAGGTGTCGCCCTCGTCTCTTGATAATTTTTCAAAATGACGAGGTCCGTCGCTAAAAGCCCTCAAGTGTGACGTTAATATTCACTTACGCACTGTTTGCTCTTAGGGAATTGAATGCTTATTGACGTCTTTCTGTGAAATTTGATCCCTCTCCACTTTTTGAGCGTCTGCTGTTTTTAATTGTATTTTACCTTTTGGAATTTTATCCCATTTTACCTTCGTGTTGATTTTGTCATTAATCGACAGTTTCTTTTTTTTCTTACCTTTTTTCGAGATGTTGCCATTATCATTCTGCATGTTCATCTTTTCTGTTCATTTGCCTATTAACGTTTGATCATGAGGAAATATTACATTTTCTTCTCGTTTGGTCAAGTTTTGTTGAATTTTTTTATACTACTTGACATCCAGGATCAAACTTTTTGTCTGGGTTTCTCTTTAATTCCAATTTTTATTTATTCTTTTTTAAGCTATTTTAAGTCTATTGTCAGATTTTTTTTTCTCTAAGTACTTTTACTCTTTTGATTCATTGTGTATTATGATCTGAATAAAGCTTATTTCTTGTGTAAGACCTACTTCCTTTTGAATTGGGGCACTTACCCAACAAAATTATTCATATAGTTTTATATATAGTTATACATTTCTTGTCCAATGAATGAGAAATCCAAGATAAATATTTTATTACACTGATTCGCTTGAACATTGAGTGTACATGCCTCATTTATGTCCAGGGATTACCATGCATGCAGCTTTTTAGATCTTGTAAATTAGATGCAAGAAAAGACTATGCATTCCTATCCTCTGCAATTCTCTGCGCATGGTTCGAGCTGAAATCTGTTTTTAAAAGCCTTGTTTGATGATTTGTGTCAATTGAAGTACAGTAGAGTCCTTGTTTTGTCATACATTTCGTCGGAGACGACGCCAATCACGCTCTTGGAATCAGAACCCACAATCCTTACCTAGAAGTTACTGCGGTTCGAGCACAGTTATCCAACTTTCGAAAACTTTTGGAATGGCTGCTTTTGAGAAGCCGGTGAGATTTGTTGTATACGGAATCGAGTTCCTTGCTAAACGAGTGCCAACAATAAGCACTTTTTCAAATGTTGAAAGATCTGTCGTTTTTCCATTTTGCTTCATTCATCATGAAAGGCATTCATACACCTTACTTTTACTAGCATTCTAACCACGTGTAACCAACTTCATAAAAAAAAAATGTTTGTGTGGATTAATACACTGCTCACAAAAAAAGGTTGGGGAAGCACATGGATTTAACGAAATTACGCAAATATTTCTTCTGATCACTAGCGTAAAACGAAACATTCATAATCTAAAGTGTAGCACAAAATAGATAACTTCATATGCAAATAAATGTTCACGACTGACAGGTCCTATCCGCGCTTGTGACTTAATCCTCTGAGAAAAAATATTTCCTCACTGTTGTTTGTTTATGAGGAACAGTGGAGAAACTAGGATTTTTTTACGTTAATTTGAGTGCTATTTGAACTCAGAAGTGAGGGTAGAAGATGGTTGTTAGGCTGCTATAGAAGTTAGATTGTCCTAGGTAATATTTGAAGTCTTTAGTGAATATAAAATGTTTAGTCCGGTTCATCAAGTAATACCAGTCAAGACTGACTAGAGTTTTTACTTCGGATCGTCAGCAAGAGGAGTGATTTAATTATTTTTCTTATAAATTTACTGTATAGCGATTAAGTTGACCGTTCCCTCGGTTTGTGACATTTTTTGAAAATAAATTGGTAGATAACATAAAGTTGTTGATTTTATAATAATGGCTGATTTTTCAGTGTCTCAAACTTCACCAGCGACCTTAGGGGCGCGACTGTGGGGCTCAACTACTCCCACACTTGGTTAGCAGCTGCCTCGCGTGTTCACGTGTTTCCCGAGATGATTTTTTAGGGACAAGAAAATGTTATCGAATAGGCGCAGAACAATTTTTTGGGCATCTCAAGGGTCAACTTTCGGGTGGAGCCGAAAACTGGTTTGGAGTAATTAGCTATATTTTTGCTTTGGGAACAGCGACGAATTTTGCCCATCAGGTGCAGAGCTCTTTCAAGTGGGGGGGGGGGGCACTTCGTGGAATCATCTACTGCAAGGTCTTGAATGGAATCCAGGAGGCAGCCATACAATCTAAGTAGCAGAGCGGCGACAAGGAATTCCGGATTCAGTTCTTGAAAAGAAAGCTTGTGACAGAAAGGTGGAACCAGAAGATCCTCCTGTAGAGGTGGGTGTCAGTGCCTCATTGCTTTAGGAAACCCCATAAAAGGATACGTGTTCCGGTTGGTCTTCTCCAGAGGATACTTATTGGAAGGACAACAGCAAGCCAGAATTCCAGGTTGTACCTTTCTGAAAAAAAATCGCTTCCCGTGGAGAAACCGTCATTTAAATTATTTTGAGTGTTATTTAAACTCTAGAGAAGTTAGTGTAGTTGTTGTGTGCTTGTTAGGCTGCTGTAGAAGTTAGATCATATCCTGGTTAATATCTGAAGTCTTTAGAGTTATGAGAGAAGAGGATCGTTAATCCGATTCATCAAGTAAAATCAATGAAGCCTGACTACTGCACTTAGGGAGGGGTGCTCAAGGAATTCTAAGAGATGGCGCTGGTAGCATTGCTAATGGTCTGTTTTTAGTAAGCGCCATTTCTCTCTAGGTATCTGTAAAAGTTTCAGCCATATTCATGCTTTGATCTCGTTTTTATTGTCAGTTGAAGAAAATAAGTTTTGTTTTTTGAAAGAAAATGGAGAAAAGTGAATTTTGCAAGTGGTGATTAAACATTTGAACTTGGAGAGCACGCGTCGTAATCCCCGGCTGAATTTATGCACAGATTAACTGTAGACAAAACACGGATACACCAGTGACGTAACGTACGCCCCCGCATCGCGGAGGGGCAGGATTCTAGGAGGCCCAATGCCTGATGTTTTGGTTTTGCAATCATTTGTAAGGCTTGGGGCCCAAAACCTGATTTTTCATGGGAAGGGCTAATAGTTTTCGCTATGGCACTGGGATACACCACTACACTCCAGAAACGAAAGAACAGTCGAAATAATGGATTGTAAAGGCTCCAAAAAAGGCGAAGACGGTGAAATCAGCTGGAAAAGGCTACATATGGCTACGGTTATGGAATTCCCATTTAATTTACCCCATTGACTATTTGGGAATGGGAAGAACAATTACAGGATAGTATTATTTGTCGTTAGGCCGGTTGAATGAGGAAATAAAAGAAAACCGTCCTCATTTAAAAGGGAAAAAGCTCTCTTTCTCCAAGACAATGCATGAGTGCATACATGCGCAATTTCAATCGCTATAACTGGCTCTGAGTGATTTATTTTTATTTCCAAATTTAAAAGGGCCCAGCGGACAACAGTTCACGTCAAACGAGGAGGTCATTGTACAAACAAACGAGGAACTTCCACAATCATACATTAAATATTTGAAAAGTTGTTTGGCTAAAATTGGCTCCTGTGCAAAAAACCCTACTCATTCACTCACTTCACAATCATACTTTTTTGAAGGCTGAACAAAATTACAGGGATGTCTAATAAAGCGTATCGAACTAGAAGATTATGTGTTGAAAAATTATTATCCTATCGTTTTCTAAGGTCTTATTGACCACCCCTCGTACTTC
The DNA here is from genome assembly GCA_019973975.1 of Trichonephila clavata. Taxonomy (NCBI): domain Eukaryota; kingdom Metazoa; phylum Arthropoda; class Arachnida; order Araneae; family Nephilidae; genus Trichonephila; species Trichonephila clavata. The sequence continues at coordinate 57,485 of BMAO01036298.1, forward strand.
GGATTGTCAGCAAGATAACTAATTTAATTCTTGATCTTGGAAATCTAGGATAGCGATTAAGTTCACCCGTCCCTTGGTTTATGACATTTAAAAAAAACATTTGACAAAATAAAGTTATTGATCTTACACTATTAATTTTATAATAATGGCTGATTATTCGGTGTCTCGAACTTCATCAGCGACCTCAGGTTCGCGACATGAAGTCAAAAACCAGAAAAGGATGCAAGTGCAGTAATCGTTATTTTGTAGATGCTGTTGTTTTTTTCGTTGTCTCTGTTTTGAAATTCAGAGTTTCGGCTTCTGTTTTGAGAAAAGGTGACTGAAAAATGTCACAAATACGTGATCTACCGAGTTCAATGGCTTGGCGTACTATCTGGAGCCTGAAATCCGTGCAAACTCAAAGAACTCTAGCAGTTGCTGTTGGAGCAGCAATGTCGTTGTAAGACGTGGAATCGATTCTAAGAAGCAAGGCATGTTCGACGTTGTCCAGGGCGAGGTCATCCACTGGTTACCAAAGCAAATAATGGCCAGTATATCCTGTTTATAGCTCATCTCGAGAGTACAGCCAGTGCGACGAGATTCAAAGAGAGTTTCTTTCGACAACAGGACGAAGGGTCCGAACAATCCGAAAAAAGGATTTACGCAGTTGGTTTGCATACATTGTCGGCCAACGGCGAGTATTGCACTGACAGCAAAACACCGTGCATCTCGATGAAAGGGGGCTGCTTAACATCCAGATTGGATGCAAAGTGACTGCAGTCAAGTACTATTTACAGACGCGAGTTCCGATTCAATTTAGATTGTCTCGCCAGATGTTTGGTGAGAAAGGGCCACCTTGAAATAACGAAATATTCTTTCAGGAAAGAGCAGGACCAAATTGTTACCCTGAAGCATTTCATGTTTTTAATTCTTTGTATGGGAACATTTATATCATTCCTATTGTTTTTGCTTGCTCCTCTAGATTTATATATATAAACTTCTTAAAATAGAATAGTCGTATATGTTTATAAAAACAAACATATATATGAATAATTTTTTTTATCTAGCGTGTACCCTGAGTTACTAAGCTGATTTTCTTTTTTTTCTTTCTGAGGTATCCAACATTCGGAATACTTTTTCAGAAATATTGCTGTAATTTCACGTAAATATTTTTTTTGTTGTAAAAATTAGATTTAAAAAAAAATTTGTTCATTAAATCTTAGCATACAAAAAAAAAAAACTTATTAAAAAGGCTTTTTTAGGAATCTATCAAAAAATACTATTTTTTTTTTTTTTGAAAACTTAATACTTTTTTCTCTAATTGCTTTAAAGATGTCAGTCGATTAAGCACTTTAAAAAACGGTAAATGCTGATTAACAGGTAACTCTGTTTACAATTGAAACAACTCCAACATCTTCGCCACGTTCTGTTATTTCACCTGTCCGCTTTCCCGCTCAAAGGAAGTTCATTCACCAGTTCTATCATCTACAAAGGTGTTTTAATTTTTTTGCGTGCTCACTTAATTTTTTTGAGCAGTGCATATAAATAAAGATGATTTTTGCATAAAAATACTTTGCATTAATACTATTTCAAAATCTTTAATTGATAGATCTTTTTTCAAAAACTTAAAGTAGAATCCAGAATATAAGGCATTATATTTTTTTCTTCTATGTCATTTATTTTTTATTTTTATTTCCCTTAGTTTATGGCTGAGTTGAATCTATAACTATATCCTGCTTTGTAATTAAAATGTATATAAATTAGTTATGTTTGCTGTAATGCATTTATAAAAAGTATATGTAAATAATATAACTATTAAGTGTAGAATCCAAAGGAATTTTTTCGTGTACCATTTATTTTGTTTATATTTTTTTATACCTGCATTGATTTTGGGGAGGGAGCTAAATGTATAATAATACTTCTGCTTTTGTAATATATGTAAATTTTGTAATTATTATAATGTATAAAGTAGTTATGTGTGATGTGATGTAATATATTTATTTATGTGTATGTGTATTTTTATTTCATATAAAAAAGTATATGCAACTAGTTATTTATGATCTAAATTGATGTATGTAAATACTGATTATGTGTGTATATCCAAAATGCATTATCAACTCAAAAGTCATATTTAAATAAATTTGATTATTCTACTTATGCTATTTTAGTGTTTGCATGCTATTAAAACTCCAAATAGATATCTTTCTTTCACAATTCATAATTTATCTAACATATTTTTACAACATACATTTTCCCTTCATTATCAAGGATGATAAGAGTTTATTAATGTTACACTATGAAGCAACAAGAGGTCTACAGGTGACGGCCTTCGTATTTTGATCATTGTCAAGCGACGAGGAAGTCATTTGAGCTGGCACCCCTTCTCCAAACTACCACATCACTCGAACGGGTGAGTGAATGCAGGGTTTTTTTTGGCACAAGAGCCAATTCCGGCTATACTGTGCCAATCATTTATTTATATTAAAAAAAATTAAAATGTTCTGTCACAACATTATATATAAGACATACAGTTTCAGTAGCGAAGGTAAAATATCAAATTAAATATAAGAAACCAATTCATTGAAGTTGCATTGTTAATCAAATTTAAGAACATGAGAGGCTAAAAATTGAACTCTGAAAATTATAAATGTATGCAAAATAGATTCACTTTCAGGAGTTTGTTGCACGAACATGAGGCTGCATTTAAATCTTTGTTTCATAATGCAACTATATAGGAGAAGTTTAAAATATGGCTCCAGACAGTCTTTTTAAGTAATTTATTAAAATTTTACTTTGCATCCATGAGTTTGGAGCCTTGACAAAATATACTAGAATAGTATCTCATGGCATAGCATTCATGCCTTATGCCATTTGTGAAGGAATGGAGTAAAATTCCCTTTGTGATAACAATACTTTACCAAAACAAAAGTGGCAAACTTGGAGCAATTTGATTTCGAACTATTTAAAGAAATAAAACAGAAATTGGAAAATATTTAAACACAGAAGGTAACTAGATCTTCATTTCTAATTATTTGTTGTCCCTTAAGAACTAATTACACAGGCATTGACTTTGAATTTTGAATGAAGTAATTTAATCTTAAATGCGTGACTCAAACTACACAACCACATTTTGAAAAATTAATTAAATTAAGTGTTCTGAGTTTTTACCTTCTAACTTCTTTTAAACCAACTTCAAAATAACTGAACTGCGCCAAAGGAATGTTGAAGCAGTAGAAATAAATTTATTCTAATTATTCACGACTCATCGTTGATCACTTAAAAAGATGTATCTGTGTTGAAGGCGAAGATTTGAATCTGTAAAATTACAAAATTTTTCCGTTTATTTTAAGTTTATCGTTATTTAAGTCTAATAGCATTTACTACTGAATTTTGAAATAGAGTCATTTCAAGCTAATAATTTAGTTATGAATAATACAACAATAGTTAGTTATGAATAATAAGCAATTAGTTATGAATATAGCAAGTGATGCACCATTTTGGAATCGTCACTAAATGATCTCCCACGTTTGAAATAACTTGACTATAGAGGCTTTTTGTATGAGAGTCAAAATGCAGGTGACATCATTTTCAAACTTGACTCATAGGCTGGTGAAGGATGACATTAGTGAAAATCACTGGGAATTTGTGGTCACACGTTTTCCCATTTTCAAACCATGCTAATCCTCATCACTTACCAAGAGAGATGACCCCCACCCAATTCCCATGAGCTGGGATAGGATTTCACCTTTGTGCCAGCTCTGAGTTTCAGAACACCTGTATAGCTACTTCTTTATGCCGGTTTTCGTGAGAAATATTTTAGTGATGACACTTTGTAGGTATTTGACAAATTGAAAATTGTTTAATACCTTTAAAAGTAATTTACCACAAACCAAAAAGTTTGGCAAAAGAAGGTCAGTTGACCAAATTTGAGGGTTAAATGTATTGTTATTGAAGGCCAGAAATATATAAATGGTCATTAAAAGGAAATTAGATAAATCAGAATTAATTATCCTAATTGACACCAGAATTTAAATAAAAGATTTCAGCTCAAAGGGCAGATATTGATTGGTATGCAGTAGCCACAAAAACAGGAGGGGGTCAGTGGTCGAAAGTCCCCAACTCGTATCATACCTCAGATGACACCGACTTTTCCTGATTTTGTTAATTGAAACAGAAAATTAATTATTGAATTAATAATTAATGAAATAAATTGTTAATTACAAGTACCACTCAATTCTTATGTTATGGGATGGTCGTCAATTGAAAAACTCAAGGGCTTTGGGGAATCCAACCAGGACACCCCCATGCCACCGAGAGAGAGGATTGTGGGGTGTAATGTAACAGCATTGTTTTCGAAAGTATTTTGCATTTAGGAATGAACTAATTTGTTATTGATATACATTTGCCACAGGCCCATTTGAAACGATTGCAATGTGCCAAATAAATTTGACGGAAAATATTTTTATCCAAAAGCCCAACATAGCACTAATAAAACAAGTTGTAAGAAAATTAAATGAGACTTGATAAAGCACAGATGAGGATCAGAAAACAGCCTTTAAAAGATTTAAAACTGCTGAAAAATATTACAATGATGAAGAAATTAAATATGCGGAATTTCAAAACGCCAAAAAGAAAAATTTAAAATAAGGAACGCGGTAAATTTTAAAAGTAATAATAATTTGTAGCCAGCGAAGAACTAAGTAATTGAAAAGCGACAGTCATTAGAATGTGAGAAAATTGCGGGAAATAATTTTGCTTATAAGAAAAGCATCGGAATACATCAATAAAAATCCTGTCGATGAATTATATTATGTGTGAAGTAAGATCCACACAAAAATCCAGGAGTCGAATTTATTATTTTTAAGAAACAATCTATAGTCACCACATTTGTCACATTTCATTCAGGCCAAAATCATAAAATCTTTAGTTTAAAAAGTAATTGATCAGTTAGAAATAATGTTTACTAAACGAATTTGATAAACCTATTAGTCCGTAATGTTTATAAACACTGAACTTCATACTTTCAACAAATGTGATCCTAGAATCACCAATAATTTCTGAAACATTCATTATCCAACAGAAAGAACACAAAATAGAACTGAAACTATAAACAATAGCATCCAGTATATAGAAATGTTTAAATTTTAAAATCGACCACGAAACTAAGTTAACCTTCATTAAAATAAAGCAAGCATACCACTGCTATACGTTAACATGATAGAAAACGCAGCCAAATTATAAAATCGAAGCAACTATATTGTACATTATCGTCGAACTAAGAGAAAATAAACAATTTGAGGGGAAATTGATATAAATACAGTTTCAAACTTTAAATGTTTGAGGACCACGCATTTTCAATCATAATTTTCATCGCGCCTCCTTCCGTAAATAATCGACTACTACTTCCAATATTACTTTACATTTGCAGATATAACTATTGCCACTTAACCTTTACTACTTTAAATATCGAACGTATATGAAGGTGACAATACCTGAACTGTGAGTCCTATACTATTAATCCTTCAAATATCACCTTCCATGTCTTTAATCTCCAGACTTTCTAAACATTACTTCGATATTCTTGCTATTCAATATTGTCACCTTTTAGTTACCAATATCATTTACTTAACCCTACCTAACGTTCTACTTTTATCTATCTTCATTCTACCTTTAGTATGCAACCTAATATGGTGTAATGAAACTTAATTTGCTATCATCCGTCTTCTTAGAGTAAGGTTGATAACTTTAATAGCCCCAAAGTTTCCCAAGAGTCGTGAAGGACGCGTTATAGATTCGTCACAATTTCTATACTATATAATTATTATATTTTAAATTATTTTCTTTACAGGAACATAAGAAATGTTTATGCTTTTATATGTATTCATTCTATAAAAAGATCATAAATGCACTAAGCCTTTAATGATCTTTGTCTGTATGTAAGAATATTTCTGAGATGTTTCTTTACTTCTCATACCTATGTATTTCTGCAAATTTCTTTAACTTAATCATAAAGATCAAAAGAGCTACGGGTGTTATTAATAAAAATCCTTTCATCAGCTATTAGATCTACAGACTTAAATCTAACAAGTATGGTTTTGTGTTCAGCCTTAGATATGCAAAAACTTTTTGTTTAATTTGCGTTCACGTAAACTAACCTTCGATCTGTATTGTTTAATTTAAATTCACCAGTGAAGAATGGTATACACCAGGCTAATATATATATATGTACAAGACGATGTAGTAATGATGGATTTTGAATGGAGCTTGCAGTGGCATTCTTGTGGTTAATTAGTCTTTATTATACATCTTGAACACATTTACGCAAGACAAGGAGACATAGATAAAATAATCACAAAAAGACACAATGGCACAAACACTAGATGCGGCAGACTACATGATGACAAAAGCGAAGGAAGAGCGCGCAACCGTGTGTTCAGAGCTTTATATGGCGGTAGGAAGGCCGTACGACTCTTTATAACAGGAGTCGATTGGCTGCAAATGAGCGGGAGCAATTAGATTAAGATTAAGATTACGCGGTCGCAAGCAATTAGATTAAGATTATACAATAGAGGAAGAAAGAACTAGAAAAATAATTGACGGGGTACAGTTATGAGAATTAGAAGTCATTATATTCTCCGTAAGACGCGTATGCTAGGCCTGACATACAAGTACCTTACAGAGATCTTAAATTTTAAATTAAATACATATTAAAATTTTCATAACAACCAGCAGACATAAAACTCCAACACAGAACAAAATATGATAACAAATATACACTAATATAACTGTAAAATATGGGTACCATAAATAACTCAACAAAATAAAATTCAAAGCGTATTAAATTCAGAATGTAATAAAATTCAAAATGATAGTCTAAAATGCATGAAGTTCAAATTGTATCAAAGTTCAAATACCCACTTTTCTGAGGGTTGAAGTAATACTGGTTACCACTATAAACGCGTATCATAAAAAGCACACTATATCAAAATAAAAACAAACACTTGAAATTGAACAAACAAAATAAGATTCAAAACATAACAGGTATAAAATACCATCAAGGACAAACATCAAAGAACATCTAAGTTTGTTTCAAAATAAAATAATAGACTTGTCTAAAAGTAAACTAATAATCTCAGTATTTTAGACTATTATGAAGGGAATTAATTAAACTCTCTGTTTCCATCCAAGAGTACACACTTCCAAACTGAAACAGAATACTGAGATAAACAGGAAAATTTGAACTGGATTGGAAGTGGACCCATGTTTCGCACATTTATAAGATCTAGACTATTTCACAGATATTTCACAACAACATTTTAAAAGAAAATATCCTAAGAGGAAAGAAGGCCCAATTTAAGAGGGGTAAAAGGACAAATGGTCTGTTTTGTAGCTGTGTGAATTTTGCTATTAAAATGATTATCATTCGTGACTTAATTTTAATTCTTCAGAGATAATAAGTTCACCTTTGACACGTGAACAATTTCTGGTAGGTTTTGCTAAAGCATTGGGTTTGGTTATTCATAATTTACATCTGACAATTTTGTAATTATTTCATAGGGCCGGAAAATCAGATAATTTTCATGATTTGGATAATTAAATTCCTTCATTACAATGCTACCAGGTTCAAAGGAGAATCAACAAACGAGTATCATATTTAATTTTGTTTTCTCTAAGATATTTAATAGTGTTTTTGCTACACTCTTCTGGCTTCTTCAACTGAGGGTAAAATTGGATTTTGAGCTAAGGGAGGTGTATATGGTAAACTGCCAAAGAACAAATATGGTGAGGAATTTTGTGGGACTGAGTGAGGTGTTAAATTATATCTATTAATTACTTGTTCTAAAAGTTTAATCATGGAATTTTGGTAGGAGAAGACCCTCTACTTTTACATTCAATTTAGTTAGCAATAGACTGATTAACACGTTCATATTTTACTTGTCTGAGGATGATGAGAAGTAGTTAATAAATGTTTACACTATAATTTCTTAGAAAGCGTTTATATCTAGATGAGGTAAAGCACCATTTCTACTGCTAACAATTTACTGGTATTTGAATTTGGAAAAGTTGTTTCAAAACAATTTGTATAGGTTTCTGTTATTTCACTTGAAGGAGCCTCAAACATAGTGTTGCAGGATCATTATTAAGGAGAATTTTTAGTAGAATTATAATAATTAAATCCACCAACAGTATCACAGAGATACACTCAAAAAGGCTGATCTGTGGAGGTATATCTGTAAAGGCCACAAATCTTTTTGCCTTTTCTTCTTTATTTAATTGACATACATCACAATGTTTAAATTTTGAAATATCTAAGTTAATATGAGGCCAGTAGTATTGAGGAGTAATTAAATTTATCATTTTTGAGTAATTTGGTAACCAAATTTGTCATGAAAGTGATTTGCAAAATTTTTCTTAATGAAAAGATACAACAATTTTAAAATAGATTTTCTTTTAAGGACAATGACATCATCAATTTTATATTTAGGACCATTTACATTGTCTAAATTTTGATATGTTTTATCCATCTAATCTAAGTAAATGTACAGAGTGCTGGATATATTGAGCAATAGATAACTTCTGACAACATGTCAGCTTCACATTATTAGTCCTTTAATTATTTTACTCATAATCAAACATGCTTAATTTAAAGACCAACGAAATAACCTACCTCAAATTTTCACATTTTAAGCCAAACAAGAGCAGTACGATCAGTGGATTATGAATTTACCATGTAATAATAATAAAACTTATCAAGAGAATCTATCATACAAAGACCTTAAATTCTGTGATACAATAATTTTTCATAGTCACGCAGTTCTAGAATGATAAGATATTGGGTGAAGAGTACCAGAATTATATCTTGGCTGTTTTAAAACTGCACAATTGCACTTTGAGCATAATTACAGAACATGAAGAGGTAATTTAGGATCATATAATTGTACAGGTTTAGTTGCTAATTTATTTTTAACACCAAAGGCTGTTTGACATTCAGCAGTCCAATTTGCATTGTTTATCTTTCTTAAGAGCGATTTGTTGCCTCTAATTTAGTATAAGAATCAATGAATTTGCTAAATTTACAGAACCAAAACTTTGAAGTTGTTTTACATTTTAGGCTGCAATTTTTAATAGTGTTAATATTTGGATTATCTGTGTAATAACCTCTTTAATTCATAGCCTAAAATTTATTTTATTTTTGCAAAACATTTTGAGAATTTTATTTAATGCTTTCCTCTCACAAATTTTGAATACTTTTCAAATGAGCATAGTGTTCTAAAGAATCTCCAAAATAACTTATATCATCAAAATAGTGACAAGCAAAATTTGAACATTTATGTTTAGTTAGAATTTTAATAATGTACTAAAAACTGTAAGTACTGAAAACCAAAAGGAGAACTTGAAATTCATATAAACCTTCAGTTGCATTAAAAGCTAATTTTTCTTTATCTTTATCATGAGAGGAACAAAGAAAACTGGCAAGGCCGAAGAGTAGAAAATTTTAGCATTACTAATTGATCTAGCAGGAGTCTATTCGAGGGTTCTGCATCTGTTTTACAAATTGCATTCAGTTTTCTGTAGTCAATGCAGTCTTGTTTTTGTTTATCTCTTTATAAGCCAAAGCAACAGGGAAGAATAACAATAAATCTGCTGATTCCTTAATTAAACCTGCAGCTAGTAAATTTGAATTTGTTTATAATCATTTAAGTAGCTGGATGTTCTGTATGCTCTTTGAGAAATTGGGAGATCTGGTTAAATTAATTTAGGGGGTTCCATTCTTATTTTACCTACATTCATATTTATTTTTGAAAACATGGGAGTATTTTGAAATAAGTTAAAACCAGGTTAGAGATAGTTCTTTGACAATCAGAGGAAAAATTCCCTCTGGAGGTACTCAATCAAATCTTCCTGATTAGGTTTAGTTTGTTACATTTTCCTACAGTATTTGTTTGTTGATTTTATAGAGTTATTTACAATTTGTCCATTTTGTAACAATTGGTTAAGTGTTCACAATCAATCATAAATTTATATTGCTACACTCTGGTAGTCCTAGGATACATAAGGTAAACTACTAATATACAGATTTATTTCGTTCAATTTGTCCCATTCTTAGGAAAGTTTTGCCAGTTGATTTAATTGAAAATTACGGGCTTGATTAATATAGGCTCAGTTTTGCTCTGTTAGTTTAAGTTTATTTTACAATATCTGCAGAAATTAAAGATAAGGTGATCCAGCACACATTACATTACTTTTCCTGTAAAAGTAAATTGTCCAAGTTAGCTAGGCTTGGCAATGGTGAGACGTCCGGACACTTTTAATTGTCATCATGGGCCAGGCCCTTGTAGAAGCTGTTGTCTCTGGTTTGGGATTTGTTGAATACCAACAGGGTCTCTGAGCCTGAGGTTAAAAGGGTAGCCAACGACATCACCATATGGGTTTGTCTTAATCGGGTTTGATTAAATGGACATTGCTCTAATGAAAAGGATTGAGAATGCCTTTGTCGAGTACAAAACTACATGGTACAGGCATTCCATTTGAAAATGTGTAGGTTGGGTCTAACTCTCACTGACAAAATTGTGAGTCCATTGACGGAGACGTTTAGAATGACTATTAAAATTTTGAAAATTAGGTCTAAAAGAGCATTGGAGGTCTGTACATTTTCGGTTCATAAACTACTCTCTGGTTCTGCCTTAGCTGTTTGTGTTTCTACTAGGTTAGTAGCTACCTTGTTTGTATTCTGGTGAGGTGGGAGGTTAATGGTCATTAATTGTTTCATTGGTGGGCATTCCATCAGTCAATCCTTCCAAACAGAGTTGGGGAGATAGAATCCTAATTGTCTACCACAATTTAATTTCTGTGAAAATATCTAAATTATTTCTAGCTGGTGCTGAGAAAATCTGACCAATCATCATGTTCACATGTAAGAAATTTCAAAAGGATATTGCACACAGATCATCAAAATTAGAAACATTAAGGCAAGAATTAACATACGGGTTAGACTGTGAACCTTTGCTACTTAGAGATAATAAGATTTCCAATCATTGTCTTTACTACTAATTTTGCAGGCATTATTAAAATACTTAACCATGTTTCTATTCTTATCTCCATTTTCGGGTCAATGCAATTAAAAGTTGTATTACTATTTATTAAATTGGGTTGATTATTAGTTTCCATTTAAAGTCTGATCTGAGAATCATATAACTTACAATTTTAGATATTCTAAAATTTTAGTACAAAACAAAATACCAAAATATAAAATTGCAATCAACACAAATCAAAATTTGCAGTTACTAATAATCAATGTTCATAATCAAATATGAAAAATTTCAACATAAATCAAAATTTTGCAATTACTAATATTAATAGTAATCAATATTCAAATATCAAACATGAAAAACTTAAATTTAGGCTTAAATATTGTTTTATCAAACTTAAAACAAGCATTGCAATGCTATTGTACACATACAAATAAATAATACTTAAATAAATTTAAAGTGAAAAATCAACACAAAATATAATATTAAATATCTAAATTGAAAAGAAACAGATGATATAATGGATACATTTTGTACATACCATGAAATTTCCTTTTAGCTGTGGAGCACAATTCTTAAAATCTGGTCTTCTGTGACATCATGCAACTACATAAAAACACAGCGATAATTAGCCATTTTTCTTCAATCTGTGAGTACAGGCAACGGGAATTTCTGTCTTGTTATCAGCGGCGGGGAATACCTCTCCGAGGTTTAATTGCTCACTTTCGCATTTCATTAGTGTGAATTTTCACACTTTAGACACTTGCATTTTGACGATATTTCCTCATGGTTCAGCAGGCGGTTTGATCCTACCGACTATTGTAATGGGCGACGTGATGTAGTACGATGACTTTTCGAAATTGAGCTTGCGGCATTCTCAGGGAAGATACTTGAACTTTATTACAGACTTGAACACATTTACGGCAAGACAAGGACGACAATATAGATGTAATGTGAATCACAAAAAGACACAATACACAAACACTAGATGCGGCAGACTACATGATGACAAAAAGGAAGGAAAGAGCGCGTAACTAAACTGAATCAGAACTAAAATTAGATGTGCCTGGGCTACAGGCGAAGCACTTTACCCAAAATGTAGAGAAAGAACACCATGAAAGAAAATGTACAACCATGGTCTCTGGGTGGGGCGGGAAGGCTCAAGCGGCGTTGGTTTCGCGAACAAACCGGGGAGAAAAATGAATGAAGCGGAAGGAATCGATAGACTGCGTCAGCAATCAAAGCAAGGAGCATCGAGCGACTGCCTCTCCACCTGAAATGATGGCAGGGTTAGTGTGAAATTTAAAAGGTGGTGAATGAGAAATTGTTGTGTTAGGTGGGCGGGAGCTGGATTTTTCATCAGCCAGAGCATGAAGCATAATTTAGAAGAGGATACGTAAAAAGTGTTTGTGCTTGATGATGGGCAGGCTATTTTCGAGTTCTGATCGCTGAGAGAAAATATTTCAGATAATTTGAAGATGCACTAGATATCGGGTTCCACTTGGTAGGTCGTTATGAATCATCGCTCTGAACGCCTGCTGCGCCCGTTATGATGCGGAGTAGTCGTTTGTTTGGGACTATTTGTATTTTTCATGTGGTGGCGGATGCTGCCCCCAAATAAAGGCATATGGTAATAACTGGGCGCAAAATCTGCCATGAAGTAATATAACTATTTTCTAGAGATAGAGGACCTCTAGTCAAGAGAGACACAAATTCTATTCTTAAACTTCTTGCTAGATAGTCACCATGTTTCTGTGTTAAGCGGCTATCCAAGTGTGTTCAGGCATTTCCACTACTGAGACCATTGACTGTCAGTCAACAATGATGGAAAGGTGATCACTGATCCCCATTTCCTAAAACACCGTGTTTATCTATGACACATGTACCTCCAACTCCATAACCATGTTTGTAATATTTGGTGCCTTGAAACGGCTCTGGAGTGTGAATTGAGCTTATGAATTTCAGATAACACAAGTGAGCTGCAAACAGGCAGGTACTGACAGGAGGCTGTGGAAAGTCATGTGTAGACGTTGTGTATAAGCATGGAGAAAGGACAGAACCTGAGGGATTCTGCAAGGCAATTCCGTGTGAGGAGTAGGAATTGTTGGTATATCGAACTCAAATACTGACACAGTAAGAAATTGCGAATAATTTAATTAAATAGTCAGGAACTGAAGTTTGATTAATTTATGTGAGGCCATCATGCCACATTTTATCGAATGCCCTCTGACATCAAGAAAGACAATTGACCGTGTAAAATTTATTTGCAAACCTTCATTTATTATGGCATTGTTACCTGTATCACTGGTGAAGGGTTGAATGGCCTCCCGAAACCGTGTTGTTCTGGGACACAATCTATATTTGCAGTGGATTTAATTTAGTTAAAATAATTTTCAAATATCTAGCAGTGGCGTTTAATAAACTTATTGGGTCGAAAGCCTTGTGAACTTGTGATCCTGTCTCCTGATTTAGGTATAGTAATTATGTCATAGTTTGCTCTCACTGTGTTGAAAGTGATTTTAATGAGGCACTGATTGTAAATTTTAGTTAAATGCACTGCATTTAAAGTTAACATTTTGTTACATTAGGCATTTATCGGGGCCAGACGCTTTTCTGTTCTGCAGTTTTTAATAATGCCCTGAACCTCCCAGGAGAAGGAGGGGAGGGGGTGTGTTTAAAGAAGTTGTCGAGGTATGAATTTACCAAATTTTCGACTTCTTCGATCTTGTCGTCACTATAGGTTCGAATCTTCTCCTGGAAAGTGACTTCAAGGTGTCTTTATTGCCTGCCTTTCGAAATTGAGGCAGGCCATTCCACCCGGCCCGTGAAGAGGTGGAACAGGGCACAAATCTCTATAATTTTCCCATGGATATTGTAGAGGGAATTATCCTCTGGATTTAAAGTTAATGAAAATCTTCAGGCCTTGTTTTGTGGGTTTGATTTCAGCCCTGATTTGCCTGATGAGAGCATTAACTGGTTTGTATGGGGTATTTCTGTTTGATTCATTTTATGAAATCTATTTTTACTCTGATGTTTCCTCTGATGTTGAGCGCGTAACCGTGTTCAGAGCTTATAGTGGCGGTGATGGGTCAAAATGACCTTCTTTATAATAGAGTCGTGATTGGCTGCAAATGAGGAGCAATTAGATTAAGATTACGCGGTCGTACAATTAGATTAAGATTATACTGGTCAGAGGCGAAAGAACTAGAAAATAATTTGACGGGCACAGTTATGAGAATTAGAAGAAGTCACATATATGACTTTGAATTTTGTGGGTGATAAAGTTCAGGTGATACTTGAGAGATATTTTCAATCTTCCTATTGAGAAGTGATTTATTTAATCAAAAGAGAAATTCTCATCTGTTGTTAGGTAAGTCATCAATATGTATTGCATTTGTAATTTTATTAAAATGTGGCTGATTTTGGGAAATACCGTCTGTTTCTACAAATGTCTCTACGCAATAACTTTTTCAAATAAATACCAATATAATTACCTGTAAGCTTTTAAGTAACCTATGATTATGCATTTCGTAAAACGATTTTAAAAGTTCAAAAACGTACTTAAAGGAACTTTCTTGTCTGACTTGTTGGGGCACCGTAGCTACCAAAATTTATACATTTACCTT
>BMAO01036299.1:0-21626 GCA_019973975.1 Trichonephila clavata
CCATCTACACGAGGGTGGCCAACATGCAGCATGCATGCCACACTGTGGCATAGTTGAGTTGTAAAAGAAGCACGCAAAGATTATTACAAAAATTTGAAATGACAATAAATAACTTTTGTTTTACAATTCTACTTAAATGCAGTTGTCATAGCCAAAAAAAATTCTTCACAATTTATTTGAAATACATTTAATTGAATCACAAAAAACTAACATATAAGAATGCTCTTTCATTGTTGTGTGAGCTACCTTTCCAAAGCTCTTTTCCCTCACATCAATTGAAATCTGAGGAGAGTGTTTTAAAATATGTGTAGAAAATAATGAAGTGCCCAGTAAGTGCTTGCTACTCAAGAATAAAGATTGGCTAGTGTATTTAGCTTTTCTTACTGATTTTATGTGATATTTGAATATTTTAAATTCAAGATCACAGGAAGAAAATTTTTCCATTAAAAAAAAGGGATGACTTCTTTAAACTAAATTGAAACAATATGTTCAGTTGATTGGCATATTAATTGGGGAAGGGGAGTCAAATAATTGGATTCCTAATCTTTTATAACATTTCACATTCAATCATTGCAAATTTTTCTCCTGGATGGTAATTCCTTTTCTCGACCAGAAATCTTTAATTCTTTTAACAACAATCTTTCGAAATAAATTTCAAAAGCAGTAGGCCCTTAACCTATTTTATATTTACAAGTCCTCATCTTCAAAGTATTTCTTTTGAATTACAATTTTCTGATTTATTTTTACCCATGTGAAAGATTTTATTACAGTAAACTAAATAAGAAACAATAAATATTAATCTTCAGATTATATGTTCCCAGAAGAGAAAAAATATAATAAAAACATAAATTTGAAAAACTTAAGAGTAATTTAAAATTTTTCTCACATCAAAAAAATATTTCTTATATTTATTTTAGTGTGAAGAGTAGTCCAAAAGTTAAAATATCTGTTGTAATATTTAAATAAATTATTTTCACACTCAGTATTAAATTTCAAATATAATCAGAATATATCAAATAATTAATATATGCATTTTGTATTATACTTACTGGACTTTTCAAATGGGAAATAAGAGCCCACATTGGTGTAGCAGATGCTTCCAATTCAGCAGAAAATGCAGCATAATATGTATTGGATTCAAATTCTACATGTGTTTTGAGTTCCCTTTGATTCACATTCATACCTAAAAAGGAACCTCATTTTGTAACCTCAAATAAATTGGGAGAGCAGAAATGCGAGTGTGAAAAGGGAGGGATAATTTGTTACAATTGCTATATCCCATTTAATCTCACAAGGTTTTTTTTATACATAACAAATCATTGAAATAATATTTTTTAAACTTTGCTGCTTTGAAAAAAATCTTTTTAAAAAATCTAAATTTAAATTTTTCCAAATATTTATGTAGAGATGTTTTTGACTTGTGAAAAAATATTTTGAAAGGATCTTTAAAAAATTAATCAACAGTGCAACTTGACAATTTACATTTTAAAAATAGATATTTTTTTAAAAAAACAAATTAAACAAAGAATTAAAATTTTAATTTTGGTTTGCATTATAGTCACATAAAATGGCAGAAAGTTTAAAAATCAGTTTTGTATGATGTATTGTTCCTCTAACTGTTTTGTGTAGCTAATTTCTCGTTCAAAAAATAATTCAGATTTATTTTTTTTTAGAATTCAAATATGTTCACATCCAGCAACTTAAAAATAAATCCATAATTCACAAAATCATATTAGACTATGAAATTAACTGTCACAAGGGACAAAAAAACTGTGAATTTAAATTTATACCTTGAAATAATGAGAGAAACTTAAACCACTGATTCAATAGGTTGCTATCACTCAGAAACTCATATGCAACAGCAGCATGAGTAAGGACATTGTTAAGGTCACTGACAAGAGGCCAATAGCAGTGTTCTTTCATTATATGGTGACCACAATCTACAACTAGATGTTCATTCTCTCAGGACCTAGAAAGAAAATATATAATTTCAGATTAGAAAAAAGAAGAGGACAATCTTCGTATATCTTCAAATATCAGAGTGCTTGAGTCACAAAAAATAAGGGGGGGGGGGGAGTAAAGATGTAAGATGTGTTAGATATTAAAAAAAGAGTGGTAGGGGAATCATTAAATGTTTTACTAAAATAAAATTAATTCTTGATCTTAATACACATTTAAAACTCAGCTTACAAATTCCTCACATAACTAAGCTATAAATGCCTTGCACTGAATAGAATAACGAGATACATTTCACTAAAAATGTCAGAATCATAATACATGAAAAACAAAGCTTTATACAAGCTTAACAAAGTTTTAAACATAATATACACAAGAGAAGTTCTCAAACAATGAATGAAAAGTTTAAGCATACATAAAAAAAAACAGGTTTACCTCAGAAAAAAAAAGGGTTAATGGTTTTTTTTAAATAAAAAAATTACCAATATAATTATGTCTGATAATTTTTGCACAACAAAGTTTTACAAATAGCCATAAAACGTATGCAAACTGCTAAATCACATCAATATAAATAAGATAATTTTACACTCAGGTTTCGAAAATCTTCACATAAATAAGAATGAAAATAAATTAAAAATTATACACTTCTATACCTAAATAAAGAAAAATAACTTAAAATTTATGCATATAATTCCCATCCAAATCAAATTTAAAAAATATTTTTGTCTCTTTTACTTAAGTTTAAAAATAAATGTGCTTATATTCATTAAAATTCAAAGTTTTAAATGTAACTATCACAAAAATCATTACAATTTATTATTATGATTATTATTATTATAACAGCAGCTAAAGTGTTCAAATGGACACTGACTAAACCATTGGAATTTGCTATTATCGCATAGTTAGCCCTTCACTTTGAAATATTTTTTGGCCCAAAACTAATAATAAATTGGGTTTTTTTGTAAGTTATACTTTTAGTATACCTACTAGGATCTAAATAATCACTCACTGCATAAAATTATGACCTTTTCCTAAAATATTTATATAAATTATTATTTAGCAGTGATGCAACTTAAATGTATCAGTGTATTATTATTTATTCAAGCTTCATTCCCTGCATATATTTTTATTTAACAAAGATTGCGGCTTTTCCTGAAAAAATGACAAAAAATATTGAAAATGTATTTTATAAGACTTTAAAAAAAAAATTCACATTTAAAGATATTTTTCATAGCAAACAAAGTTATACTTACATTGTAAAGTACTTTTCTGTGAAATTGATAGCATCATACAACTCAAACTATCCACCATTATCTGTAACAAGTCATAATCTTTTGTCATTTGATAAGCAAGATCTTCATTGCTAAAGAGCTGAACACTTACATGGACAACTCTATTAGATAGAGTTTCAGAATCTTTGGATTTTGATAACATTTTGCTAATCAAACCATAATGTTTCACAAATATTTTTGTAAATGATTCCTATAAAAGATAGAACAGAAATACAAACATTATGATGATATTCATGCAAAATAATGTAAATTGTCAATATATAAAAAATTTTAATTCAATAAAAAGAAAATTTATAAAATAAAATGATTCATGAAATTTAAATTTACTAAATAAATTACAAACTAATGATTCAAAAGTATAATAATTTAAAATAGGTAACAAAAACAAGAAGAAAAATTATACACATGAATACTTTTTAAAAAGTTCTAAAGTTCAATTAAATTGAACATAAAAAAATAATAAAGAGAGAGAGGCTCAAAGATAAAACATCTAAAAAATTTTAAGACAAATCTTATACTTTAAAAAATCAAGTAGTAAACCATATTGGATGAATCACACAAACCCAAAATCAATGGACTTCTTAAAATATAAAAACTATTCACTTTTCTGGAGCCATTTTTCTTCTAACATCTAATTTATATTTCCCTTCTCTAGCTTGCAGCTTTTCTTCTTTTTTTCTTTTTTGCATCTAATTATTTGAATATGTAATGAGAGTGCAATTACAAATGAATTTTCACTTATTTAAATCAAATATATCATTCTTTTTCAACAATTTAATATCTTGAACACATGTTAATTTATATTAAACTTTATATCTTACTTTTATATTTAACAGTTTATATTTAACTTTTTATATAAGTTTTTAAATTCTCAAATCTGAGCTGAAATATCTATGTTATTTATTATTTAATTTTAATTAAAAGACAGAAATAACTTACAATAGTTTAAATGTCACCTGAAACTAAACACATACACCTGAAATTCTAAAATCTACAACATAAAATACATTTAGTCTTTAAATGTGCATACATATAAAAGAAACTTTCTTATTGGATAATCATGTGACCTTATTTAATGTTTTTACTTTCACATTACATGCATAAATGTCATTATTAGAAAAGTACTATAAAATCTGGTGCGTAAAATGCACCTATACTTTCAAACTGCATTTTTTAATTTTTAGGTATATACACCATTAACACATGCACACACCCTTTTTTACGAAGAAATTTGAAATGTTAGAAACACTGCTCTTATGTTTTGAAGTCATTTATTTGAGGTACCTCAGACTTTTGAAAAAAATAGTGTACTTCTAAAATTACCACTCTTTTAGTTCATAAGGCATGTAATTTCTTTTAAATAAACAATATTGTGATATGTGTAGATGAAAATTTTATGCTCATCTCTTTTGTTATTTTTAAAGCTATCATTTTTGCACCCAGTGTATAATACACACCCTTAAATTTTGATCTTATTTTCGGTATTAAAAGTGCACATTATATACTGGATTTTAAAGTAATTTAAAAATAAATGCTTTAAAAATTAAACATACTTTAACAAATTTATAATTTAGAAACACTACAAACTATAAGAATATTTTTAAAAAATTAACTCTCAAGTTCTAATACACAATTTTTTTTTTTTTTAAATTCTTAAGAGAACAAACTATATAATAGCCTGTAGATTAACAGGAAATAAAATTTAAATATGAGACAATAAAAAACTTACTTTGTAAGTCAGATCTGGCATCATATTTAAAAGTAAACATACAAGTTTCTGGGGAAATTCATATTTAATTGTCCAAAATACAAGTTCATCCAAAAAAGAGGAATTTTTTAATTGCTCAGCAGCATACCAAGCAGTTCTGTCTAAAAAGAGAAATAAAGATCAAATTTTATCCTGAAATACATAACTCAAAAATTATTTTTTCAATTATAAACTCACAATACAAATATCCAATACAAATTTTTATAGCATATATAAATATATTTCAGTTGATTCTCATTTTATGTTAAATATCAATCCAAATTTTTCATAAAAAAGATATTCCATATTTTGTCTGCTATATAATAATATTAAATTGATGCAATATATTTTATAAATTAAAATTCAAAATTCTTAACTAAACAATTTTTTGTTCAAATACGAGAATCAAAAAAAAATTAATTGAAATTGTCGATCTGGATTTGCTTTCATATTAGGTGAAAACACTAAACATGAAATTCATCTTCATACTTCTTTATAAAAAGAATGAAAAATAAGAAAAAAGATTTGAATAGTTGGAAAAAATAGATTTTATATAATGTTTTTATTATAAGGCCAAGAATACTAATTATAATCTTAAATCTGAAAAATAAAAATAAAGAAAAAGTCATGTGATGACATTTTTTTAATTTTAATAACTAGAAATTAACAGGAAAATTCTCAAAAAAAAAGACTTAATATGAAAATTTTAATTTTATTTTCCTAAAAAACATGATTTATATTTAATACAACACAAATAAATAAAAATTATACAAAATACATAGAAAATTAAAAGATTCTAAGTTCAATACATTTATAGAATTGATTTTTTTAAATTATATCCTGAATTTGGGCAATTTTCTTTGAAATGAAAATGTAAATGACCTCAGAATTAATTTTTTAATTTAAATTTCATAAATATGAAATATTATACAAAGAATAATAGTAAAACAGTACAAATATAAATAATATGAATTACCGAATCATTTTATTAAAAAAGAAAAGCAATTATGTTTATCATAAGTCTTTAAAATGGTTTCATTTCTTTAAGAACAGAAATGTGATTGGAAAAATCAAATTCCCCCAATTTTCTATCCAAAATTCATGTAGCTTTTCCAACTTTAGTGTCCAGAAATGGTAATACTTGTTACACATTAATAAATGTTATACTGTCAAAATCATTTTATATTATTTTATTATTAAATTAGTCTAATAAGATTTTCATTTTACTCTTTCAGAAATGAAAATTAAATTGTTCTAAAATAAATAAAAAAATCTTGAAATTTTTATATTCATAAATGTTACCTATTTGTAGAACTACCTCATAATAATGAAGTACAATTAATACATTTCTAATGTACTGTGTGTGTTGCAAAGGAAGCAATAAATTGGCCAATGCGGTTTCCTCCCTACTAGTAACCCTGTATTTAAACGAATGTAATCATATTTAAGTTTCAGTTCTGTCTAATATTTGGTGTGTGTTACGGTTTGGCTTTTACGAGCTCTGTGTGTGATGTTAAGAATTTAAAGTTTATACGTAGGTAATTAATGTTTGTAACTGTGTTTGTGTGTGTGTGAATAAACTGTTTGTTTTTAATTAACCAGCATTTCATCATTCCTGGTCTGAAGAATTTTATTATAGTCTATTTTAAATGATGAATACGCAACAGTGTGTGTTAATACTATCAAAATAAATATATTATATCAATATATAACCTCTACAATGATCTCATCTCCCAGAAACAAAGTTATTAACATATTGAGCCAAGCATATTGATGTAGTACAGTAATAAAATAAAGAACAGATGAAATATTTTAAATCACAAATAAAATTACAATTAAAAATTATCCAATAGTTTAATTTTTTTGGTTCAATATTTTTTCCGTATACAAAAAGGGGAGAGATTATGCAGTTTTACTTTTCCCCATTATAAAAGTAAGAAAAAACACAGAAATTCTGGCTTTATTACTCAACATATTACACTTCTTTTTCACCAAATAACTTTCAATAATTTATATACATATGGCTTTCTATGATCTGGTCCTAATTTGCAATATATTAATTTAATAATTTTAGATTTGTAAAATTTTTTTTCATTATATATGTTTAAAGTACATTTATTTGCACCTTAAATATTTTACAGGTTATAAAAAAAAATTTCAAATCTCAGAGAGCAATAGCATACATCTTACATCTACTCATACATTTGACAATGAAAAAATATAAGGAATAAAAATGGAAGAATAAGATTAAATATGAACAGATCATATCCTTTATCCTTTGGTTAAGGATGAATCTAATTAAACTTCAAAGAGCTAAATGAAAAAATTAGCTTGTGCCTATCTTTTAGGCTCAATATACAATTTACAGAACTGATCAACCTATAAAGTTAATCTTTTGCATCACAAATCCAAATATTAAAATCAGATTAACAGGATTAACAGAAGTGATCAACTTCAATGTTCATTATTGCTTTCATATTTAATGTTGTAAAAACTTTTTAAACTTTCATTCTCAAAAGGGTAAATGACTTTAAATAAACTTTTTGCCATAAAAAATTTTAATACATATACAAAAACAAGAAATGTTTTCAAATAATTGCAAAAAATATTAATATCTGCCTTTTTTTTACTATTATACAATTACAAACAATAAGTTTTTAATGAACCATTCAAAATTCCTATTCAGGTAACACATTCACTTATAACACAAATTAAAAAATAATTAAAATATACAACAAATCAATCTTATAGTTAAAATCAAATAACAATGATACATACCATCACGGTTACTGATATCTTCACTTATAGACTCTAAACTGTTTCTTGCATTAAGATACTGAGACAGACTTTCCCGTCTATACTGAAGATGATTTCCTGACTCGCACTCTAAAAATGCGAAAAATTTGCTTTTAAAAATGAAAATGATTATTTTTTTAAATACAAAAGTTCATGTCCATTGAAAAGAAAAACATGTAATATTTTATAACTAATCATGAAATTAAAAATCATAAAAGGTCAACCTGCATGATTAATAAAGCTTCATATAAAGATAAACACAAATGATACAAGATAAATTATGGGGATTAAAACACATTGTAAATTTTTGTGCAAAAGCCAAGAATTTTTTTTTTTTTTTAACAAAATTAAAGTAAGAGGGTTAGTTTATATACTGAGTAGCTAATCTCAGAAAAAAAATAAAAGTTTAAGAAAAACATTTTTTTTAAGTTAACCATTACAAAACAATAATTTAAATCTTCTAATTTTGAGGATGTTTTGAATTGAACTTTATTCTAAAAGAAAAAAGTCACAAAATAAAAAAACACCCCATACTTTTACGTAGATTGGCTTATATACAGAAATATACAGTATTTATGCATTCAAAGTCATTCTCAGAATCAGTTTCTAAACAATTCTAAAAATTTACTTTCACTCAATGGGATGCCTGAATGCATATATTCGTCATGCAATTAATTTTTCCTCCAGGGCATGAAACAAACTGACAATCATTTGCTGTAGCATTACCAAGAATTAAGCTATTGTCAGTGGTGTTTTACTTTACAGAAATTTGATTGGAAAATATTTCATCCATTTTACCTACTTGACAATGTTTTCACTTACATGGCAACATATTTAAGAATAACAGTGTGTTTTTTTTTTCTTCTTAATTTAACTTCTATACAAATTTTAAATTTTAGATAATTTTTTTAAAAAAAACACTCTTTACTTTTACATAGTTACCCAACTGGATGATATGTTCACAAAGCTAGTTACCCTTTATATGTGCATTAGTGACCCCCAATAGTTCTATTATCCAGGGCATGCCTGCAAACTATCTCATAGCAGTAATCAAGCCTTTTGACTTACTTAAATGTGCAAGTACTGGAAGGATAGTCAAAATGAATTGAATGCAAGAATGAATAGTTAATTTTTCTTTTCGAATCATTTAGAAGCCAGCGAACAAAAGGAACGAATTGAATGGTGTGAGAGAGAAGGTCCAGCTGCTAAAAAATATGAATGACCAATGTGTAAAAAAAATTGAGAGAAAGGAGAAATTTGATAGATCTGACTGGATGTCATTCACAGGGAGCTAATAATCTGCATGCTATTAAAAGCAGAAGAGAAAATTTTATGTATGAAATTTTGCTAAATATTAGACATTGGTTTGGACAATCCAGTGGCATAACGTTCACCCCCGCATCGCAAGGGGCCCAAAGCCTGATGTTATGGGTTTGCAATCCTTTCTAAGGTCCTGCTTGGGGCTCAAAACCTAACTTTACAGGGGGCCCTAATATTCTTTGTTATGCCACTAGATCATTCCCATAAACAAGAATACTGTTGTTAATTGGTTTATGTTTTGTTACAAGGTTTGCATGATTGCTGTTATCAATGAATATGTAGCAATTGGTAGAAAAGATGTGACTGGTGAGAGAAAGTTATGTAAAATGAAATATGGAAGCTATGGGGATTGTCTATTAACACTGAAGGGAGGAATCAAAAGAAAATCAAATGTTTTTCAGGTATCCTTTCATAATAAAGTGTTTTTTCCTGGAAGTTTTGCTTTTATATAATGTGTTTTTTTTTCATGTACTTTTATTTTATAATTTTGATTTTTTCTACAATGTTGTTCATGGCACCATAAAACTGTTCAATTGCTGTGCTTTTTACATCATGCCATTTTGTTTCCCATTTACTTGACTTCAAGTTTGAAAGCCACACACTTGGCATGGTTTTACATTTTTCACCTAAATAAAATTTTACCAATGATTTTTTAGATTTGTAAAATTAAATTGTTTTATCTTCTGATATAAATGAATTACCAATTTTATAACTGATGAACATAATATGCATCAATGAAAGCACAAATTTTTTACATAAAAATATGGAATAACAAATGGAATGATATATTTGTGTGTAAAAGCAACTTACCAACAGCCAACATGTAATATATTTGTGGATTAATAAGAGCTCGAGTCATAACAGTTCTCATTGCAGCACCCATTTCACTGTGTGATTGCAAAAGTGACAAGTATCCGTCTGCAAAGTGCATAGCTGTATGATGTGTATCTACAAAAGCTAAGAAAAATGAATATACATGTTTGCCTAGAAAATATCTTAATTATTAATCTAATTATTTTCAGAAATGGAATATTAAAGTCAATTTTTTAAGTAAACATTAAGAAATTCTAAGGCATTAAAATATTCAGAAAAATGTATTGATCAAATTTTTAAAACAAATGTATACATCTAACTAACCTGGCTCACTATTTTCCCGTAAATGCTGAACCAGCCTCAAAAATAAACGAGGCATCAATAATTCAGCAACACAAAGAAGATCTGGTGGCGCCTCTGGTTTGTTTCTTTGGTTCTGCAATCCATGTCTCTGACAAAACCTATAAAACAGTTAAAACATATTTTTGTAATCAAACAGTGCATTAAATTTCATGTGTTGAATTCCACATAACTACATTTCCTAGACTTTAATAAATATCACTAATAAGGAAAAAGTTACACTTCATTAAAATTCTAGAAATATTAATGTCTAGTATTTATTTTGATTGCAACAATTGCCAACTCTATTAGCAACTCGACAAGTTAGCAACCCCAGTTTCTTATGTGTCATATGCACTGAATTGGCAACCAGGTGCTTTGTTTCATATAATGTTGCCAATAGGTTGCGATAATATGCAAATACCAAAAAATATCCCCTCAATTTTTTTTTAATGTATAAGGTAAAAAAAATTTAAAATTTAATGCATGAAAGGAATTTATCCAAATAATTTAAACTCTTTAAAAATAACGCAAATCAATAATTTAGATTCAAATTATTTTTACCCTGATTCTTTCATGACACTTTTATCTCCGCAATCGCATGCACCACCAGCTTGACTGCGAAACATGTTGAAGTCATGACCTTTGTGGTCTCCCCTTTGGAAGCACTCGGAACATAAAGACATACAAGGAGATATCCCACAGGTACGACATCGATAAGCAACAAAATTAGCAGTCCATACAAGTCCACAGGTAGTAGCATTGTCATACCTTTGAACTAGAGGCAGAAAAAGATATTTAATAAAGGTACATATAAATACAAATATGATTAATAAAAAGCCTTATCAGAGGAATAATGATTATTTTTAATATATAATTAATTTAAAAATCTACAAAGTTCTTACCAGATGAATTAAATTCTTTAACATGCAAACATTTCAGAGAAAATAAAAAGTATTTATCTGTAGAACAGGTTCCATACATAGTAACATGTTTATTTCACATATTAAATGAGATTCATTTCAGGATTTCAATGAGAAAAAATAGAATGAGTATTGAGTCATTATTCCATGACAAATGATAACTTATATAAAAAAAAAAGTTTCATCTAAAGTTATAATCAGTTATTTGATCTTTTAATAATCAATAAAAAATTTATAGATAACATCAAAAAAGGTTAGTTTTTTTTCAAAAAACAATAATGATAAAGATTCAAGTTTTCTTTCTGGATTAATACCTAAAAATGTCTCTACAAATGAACATGTTCAATATTCCTAACAATTTTTTGTTTATAAGCAGAAAATCTAATATAAACAATGCATCAAAACATAAAACAGCAAGAATATAGTACTGTTAATCAGTGAAGCTGTACAAAATCAGGATATAAATAATGCTATCCATATTCCGAAAGTAACATTCAAAAAAATTAATCATTTGCATTGGACAAATATTCGTGTATACAAACAATTTTAATTAATTCTACAATTAATGTAGCAATAAATTTTGAGAAAAATAGATTATTAAATAAATTTAAATTACAAATAACATAATAAATATATTAGTTCACCTGTTTGAGTATAGTCTTCAGGAGTTCTTCCACCTGCTAAGAGCCATTTGCACCAATCTATGGAATCCCAATCATTAATAGGCACCAAAGGATTTAATATTGAGTCAAATACTTCATTTGTTATATCTGAATTACATTGAGAAGTACAAACTCCTTGAATATATGCTGCTGTGGCCCGTTTACCCTTCTTGATTAAAACGTCAGCAGCTTCTGCGGCCGACATGATTAGAAAGATAAATTATTTTCAATAAAATTTGACTGCATACCTGAAGAAAATTTTAAATAAAAAGTCAACAGAATAATGTTTCTGCGTTTTTAATGGAATAAATTATACTTCTGCTAGAAAGATCCAAGATTCCATCCATATTTGGACAATGTTGTGTTGCCATCTCTTATGAGCAATCTTGTTTATCAATCTAACAGATGATTAAGGCCTGTATAATGCTTCGGAAAAAATAGTATTACTTATAGTAAAATTTGAGTCAAGAACTTTTGTTTGGTCACTCCGAAGGAAAAACGTTGAAACAAATGATTTTTTTTTAAAAATTTTCTCGGTAAGCACATAGAGATACAATTTTTTTTTTTTTTTTAAAGATATGTTCAGAAGGACCCGCTACTGTGCAAAAATTTATGTGTCGGTTGAATGAATCATTGAAAAAACTGGTTTTGCTTATGATGCAATAAGAAAAAATAATGTTTTGCTTATATAATAATAATAAGTTTTAAAGATCCTTGCTTATTTTAAATTCCTATCAAAGATGATTAAAATAATCTGATTTATTTCTTTGAATAGGTGTCAAATATTCCACACATATTGTTTCTCCTAAGAAAAATATCCTCGGAAATTTTAATGAACTTTTTCATTTTCCAATGCCACTCATATAAATCTGGGAGAAACTATGCCGTTTGTTATCTTGTTATGTTCAGTTCAATACTCAGAACCACATTTTAAAATCTACTGATATTTTGATTCGACAGTTTAAAATGATATTTTGTATCAATTATCAGAAAAATAATTAAAGTGTTCCGCTTCCTTTGCTAGTTATGGATAATTTTGCTCCTTTAATGTGCCTTTCAACTGATTCTTAAACTTACCACTTATAAGATTTTATCTGCATGAATTACTTGAGAAACATGAGCATTTTATTTTTAATAAGTGGTAAAAATTAACTTAATTATTTTAGAAACACTTGTTTGAAATAACTGCCTCAAGGTCAAATGGTCAGGACTCATATATATATATATATATATATATATATATTATATATATATATATATATATATATAGACTCTGTATTTTTTAATAAAGGCTCTGTGAGGTAAAAGGACAAAATCTTGAAGTTGTACGTTTGCCTTTTCAGGGAGTGCAGTTAATTCCGTTTTTTTGTATATTTGAAATGACAAGGCTCATCCACATAGGACTCCCCTGGAACATGAATGTCTGGAAAGCGTCATCAAATGTCAAGATGGATTAAAAAATTGTTTTGTTTCTTAATTGGTATAATATTCAGTCAATATATTGAAAACATATCAACTGCATATTTGTTATTTTCAATCAGTATACGTCAAAAACATTTTTTCAGTAATTTACTCCTTTGATTATCCCAAATCCTAAATTATTACATTAAATAAAAATGGTTAACAAACCCAAATTTCACTGCCCATCCGATATAGCTGACTGCGGTGCCGTAGAGACTGGGTTCGAATCCCGGAGAAGGCATGGATATTTGTGATGTAATCCTTTCTTCTTTGTGTTGTAAGCCCCAGTGTGATACATTGTGTGGTGTGTGCACGGGGTTTATAAATGTTCTACAAAAAAACAATAAAACCAAATTTCGCTTAAAGATTTTCAGTAAATTATTATTGAACGAAAATCAAACTTTTTTTCTACAGACACAATTTTAAAAAAAAATTAGGTTGGCATTGTTAATACAATTACAGAATAAAGTTTAAAGTGCTAATTTCTTGTTAATTTATGTATTTCCAAATACGATTTCTGGAAGGAAAGAATTTTGCATCATAATCTGGATAATATATACATATATTCTTTTCACAAATTAAAGTTAAAAATACTAAATATTTTTAAGTAAAAAAGTTTTAAAATAATATAATACGTTTTTTTTAAGTAAAATTAAGAATTAATAAAATTACTAAGCTTTTCTCTTTAATTTCGTTTCAGAAGAAAAAGAACTTTTTTTCATTTACATTTGTGCACGATTGATAAATCTGATGAATTTAAGTTAAAAAATAATTTTGACTATAAATTTGTTTTTCTTTTATCAGCTGAAACTACCAAATATAATATCATAAAGTTATTTTTTAAAAGTTGAATCTATTTAATTACTAAAATTGTGTTCTCCCGTTTTTTGGGGGGGGGGGGGTAACAAACTTTAGTATGCCTCATCGAAGACTCTAGAAATCAGTCGAACACGTTTGTAGCTAATTATAGGACCTTACCTTAAAAATCTATCTTATCTTTAAAAAAAAATCTTGAATTGTCATAATGAAATGATTTGAAAAAAAAAGTTCTTAATTTGAGAGTTTGGAATTTTTCCTTTCTCTTTCTATTGATATTTAAATTATGATATTATCTCAAACACTCTTAAATTAACACTTAGGGATGTTAAGGTATCCCGGAAATAATGAATGTTTTTTATTGTTGTTTTAAGGAACAATAAGTTTTCTTTTTAGAAAAATATTTATTTTGATATTTTTCTTTAAGAAATAATTCAGAGATAAAATTGTGATTGAAAAGGGGGGAAAACACATTTTTATCTGTAAGTAAATATTTCCTCTC
The DNA here is from genome assembly GCA_019973975.1 of Trichonephila clavata. Lineage (NCBI taxonomy): Eukaryota > Metazoa > Arthropoda > Arachnida > Araneae > Nephilidae > Trichonephila > Trichonephila clavata. The sequence continues at coordinate 14,628 of BMAO01036299.1, forward strand.
TATATATCTCATAATCCAACAGTTTGTTAGCCCAGTTGGAAAATGGTAAAAGTTAAACTATGAAAGTTAGATTGACAATTAAAAATGCCGGGACAACTGTCTTTCAAAACAATCTATGAATGTAATGATGTTTAAGAGAGAGAGAGCATACTTTTTCAATTTTTAAATAATATATCAACATTTACGTATGCAATATTTATCGTGAATTAAAACTTTTCAAAATTTAAATTAAACAAGCGATGCAAATAACAGTTCTAAAAAAAAATCCGGTTTTTGCTTTATTAGATAAAGAAATGAAAAAAATATGTATGCAAATTAATTTTCAAAAAGGAATTATGCAGATGAATTTTTATTTCATAAGTTTAATGCACTAATAAGAGCTGTCCAGATAAAAAGTGGAAAAGTTGAATAAAAAAAATACTTTTTTTGGAAATAAAAAGAAATCATCATGGATATTGCAACAAAGGTACTATCGGTTCGATTGTACATTAGTAGGTAAGAAAAGCCGATTCTGCGGTAAAGGCGCGCAGGCGCGGGCACAGGCGCAGGCACAGGCGCGGTAGAGGCGCAGGCGCAGGCGCGGTGGAGGCACAGGCGCAGGCGCGGTAAAGGCGCAGGCGCGGTGGAGGAACAGGCGCGGTAAAGGCGCAGGTGCAGAGTTGAGTTGTTTTCCTCCTGTGGAGGCGCAGGCGCGGAGTTGTTTTCCTCCTGTGGATGCTGCGTGGAGTTGAGTTGTTTCCCTCCTGCTATGGTTTTGGTTTTCGAGTTGATAGGGGGAGTTGAGTTGTTTTCACCTGCTGTTGAGTTGTTTTCCTCCTGCTGCTAAGTTGAGTTGTTTTTTAAATGTGTAAAAAAAGTTTATTGAAATGTTTAAAGTGCTCATGGCGCCACCTATTGGTTAAACTATACACTAATTATTAGATTTTAAAATGATTGAAAAAATAACGCTCAAATAAAAAAAAAATAATAAATCCAGATTCAAACTCACAGCCCCAGAACAAAATGTCTCCATAGGACAATAGTTTTTCAGTTACGCTAACCATTGTCCTATGAAGGCATGCAGACCTGAAGAAAACTTAGGTTTATAATCTCATGAATTTAATTTTGCAGGCGAAGCAGATGGCGACATTTTCTTAATTAAAATGAAATAAAAAAAATATTTCATTTATATTATTTTAATAATTTGTAAATTTTAATTCGGTATAATGATTACACATACACAGTAAAAATGTGACGTAGAATACTCGTAATCAGCGTGTGAACGGTTTACGATTGAACTTGTCTTAGCTTGTCTGATCTTGATTCTACAAGACGGCGACTGAATTCTACGTCAGAAATTATCTCAATGCTTAGAGCGGATGGATACATTGCTTTCAACCACTCAGCGAACTCCGTTCAAGTGTAATTCGGTCAATATGCTTTAGACCCTTGTCACATCTTAGGTTCAAGATTCATTTCGTTTGTCAGTACTGCGACGGACTGTATTCAAAAAGGAAAAAAAAAATTGACAATGTCTGAAACACATAGCGAACAACGAAAGCTTGGAAAGGTCGTGGAATCTTCTGCAAATAAGAAAGCAAGAAGAGAAGTTTCAAAAGTAAGTAACAAAATTAAATAAATTTGATATGTAATGTTTATAATGTTTTTTACACTTTTCTGATCCTCATTAATTTTGATATATTATTTTCAGAAGTATGGAAAATTTACCGAGGATTGCATACCAGATGGAGTATTTCCAATTGGAGATGATGTTTTTGTCTTTGCAAGCATCTATTATGATTCCGTATCAGTACACATAAGGCGTTTCAAGAAGTATGGAAAAACCTACTACCCAACTCCTGAGGGAATAACATTAGACCCACAGTGGATCGAATATATCATGCGTAAAAAGAAAGTACCGGAATCACTGGAGGAATTACCAAGTGGACTTTTCCCTCCTGAACGACACATTCAAATAACAAGTGAGAACTTCACTAATTTTACTTTTAAGCGCATTAAATACGGTCCGAATAAAGAGCCTACTTTTAAAGAAATCAGCATATCCCGAGAGCAGTGGGCTGAAATGATTGAAAAATATGGTGCTATTGAAAATGCCGTTATAGACAATGTATTTCTGTGTATGGACTTTTTAACTGCATATAAAACCTTCTGTGAAGGTCCCATAGAAAACGCATTACCTTTTTCTTTGGACGTTAGTCTGGGTCAACGATACTTGACGCAAATTTTGAAAAAATCTATTTGTAGCCTCCTGAACGAAAAAGGACTGAATCAACCTCAGAAACTCGCTGAGGAGTTATGGGGGAACCGAGAAGAAACATTTAATTCACATGTTTTGTCACTGGAAGCTAATGAGATAGCTGATTATTTTTATAATAATCTTTTTGAAAATGTACACTTTTTACTGTTAAAACCTGTAAATTATGTAACTGAAAATTTTTTGGAAAATCTTCGCTTAGATATTATTTTAAGAGAAGTAAGAGATATGTTATGTCCATCTGATTGTTTTGAATATTATGAGGATTTTGTTTAAAAAATATTGCATACTGACTTTATAAGTTTTACACAGTATTTTGTTCCTATAAATCTGAATAAAATGTTTTTTTTTTATGCTTGATTTGAGTTAATATCATTTTTGTTGTTTGTTAGTTTAATATTTGTGTTGAAATAAGTTTCACGTTTAAAAAACAAATAAGAGTATTTTGTATAAAAGTAAGGAAAATTTATGCTCATGCTTTTAAACATAATCCCTTTGCCTTTCCCAAAAAGTATAAATTGCATAACTATTCATTGTAATAGTCATTCAATCAAGTTCTGTTCGTCGGTAACAATGTATCAAGATTTAGCAGCGTTTTACGAAAATCCCGAAGTTCCAAGTAGCTTCGGAGGTGTGGAGGCATTACATCGCTCTTTAAAAGGGAAATATAGTAAAAAAGATGTAAAGCATTGGTTATCACAGAAAGATGCTTACACTCTTCATAAACCTGTTCGGCATAAGTTTCAGCGGAATCGAGTATTTGTAAGTGATATTGATCGTCAGTTTCAAGTGGATTTAGTCGATATGCAATCTTTAGCAGAATTTAATAAGGGTTATAAGTATTTGTTAACTTGCATTGATTTATTTTCAAAATTTGCATGGGCAATTCCTCTGAAAGATAAATTTGGAAAAAGTGTAAAGTCTGCGCTAGAAATTATTTTTAAAGAAAGGAAGCCTAAAGTGTTGCAAACAGATGCCGGTAAGGAGTTTTTAAATAAAGTAGTTCAAAATTATTTGAAAAATATGAGTGTAAAATTTTTTTCTACAAATAACGAAACTAAAGCTAGCGTAGTTGAAAGGTTTAATCGGACGTTAAAAACAAAAATGTGGAAATATTTCACTGAATTTAATACTAAAAATTACATTGACGTCATTGATAAATTAATGCACAGTTATAATCACTCGTATCACCGTTCAATTAAAATGGAGCCTGCTTCTGTAAGTAGGCATAACAGGAAGCAAGTATTAAATAATTTATATGGTGATCTAAGAAATGAGAAACCTAAAGCCCCTAAATTTAAAATTGGCGATGTTGTGCGCATTAATAAGCAAAAACTTCTCTTTGAAAAAGGATATGAACAAAACTGGAGTCGAGAACTTTTCAGTTTATGAAATCGTGCAAAGAATTCCGATCGTTTATAGATTAAGAGATTTACAAGGTGAAGAGATTAAAGGTACTTATTACGAAGCAGAATTACAAAAAGTTGTCGACTCTGGTTTCTATCCTGTAGAGAACGTCATCAAACAAAGAAAAAGACGAGGAATCACTGAATATTTTGTTAAATATTTAGGTTATCCTGAAAAGTTAATGATTGGGTGACTGATATTCAAAAAGTATAAATAGTTAAATTTTTTTTCTTACGGACTCATTTTCAAAATGTCTTTCTACGTAACATTACCTTCTGATAGCTCTATGCATTTCTTTCCAGAAAACAAAATATCTCATTTCAAAACTCAGTTACCCTCCCCCGTTTATTTAAATGGTGAATGGGAAGTGGGATTGTCTGAAATCATCTACCCTCATTCTTGGCTTAACGTAAATGAAACTAACAATTATTTTCGATACAAAGTGGGTGACGGTAATATCTCTTCAACCGTTAAGCAAACAATTGATGTGGGGTGTTATGAAACAATGTTTGATATTATATCAGCCATACAGCTTGCTTTACCAAAAAATCCTAGTCGGTTCACAATAACTTACAATAAAGCATCGAAACGGGTGAAAATTAATGCGATTCAAGGTAGCAGTCTTCATTTAGAGAACTTAGGAGAATTGTTAGGGTTCAAACGCAATGCAATCATAACGGGTAATATGAAAAGCGAATTCGTTGCTGATGCATGGTCTAATTTTTCGGTTTTTTACGTTTACTCGGATCTAATTTCACCTCAAATTGTGGGAGATACACAAGCTCCTTTATTACGAATCGTTCGAACTAAAGGTGAAGACGGGGAAACGATTAGTCAATATTATGATAGACCTCAATACTTACCTTTAGTGAGACACTCGTTTCAGACGATTCAAGCTGAACTGAGACTCAATTCAGGTGATTTTGTTCCCTTTGAAAGAGGTAAAGTGATCATAGTGCTTCATTTTCGCATGAGACAAATACTATAAATAAAGCAGTGCATTTCTCATACCCTCATTTGAAGATAAAAGCGCCAAGATGAGCTTACCATACGTTTGCTGTACTAAAAGATTTGAGACCATTATGCAGGTCAGATCGGCTCGGGTCTGACTCATTACAAGGGCATTAGTTTTCAAAAGGTTATGGAATCGGAGGAATATTTCGCCGATTGTTTAGAGCGGCCTTACCTTTTTTAGTAAAAGGAGGTAAAACTATTGGAAAAGAAGTATTAAGGACAGGGAGTCGTGTTGCCTCTGATTATTGTCAGGAGAAAAATTTAAAGAAGCCGTAAAAACAAGAAGCAGAGAAAGTGGGGAAAATTAGCTCAGAAAGCTATTGATAGAGTTCAATCAATGGTGGGAAAGGACAGTATAAAAGAAAGTGTAAGAAACAGAAAAAATTCATTTCATCCAAAGCACGTAAAGTGAGTGTACGCGATATTTTCGATTCGTAAAAATGGCATTTATTCTTAAAGATTCTCCTGAATGTGTTAAATCTGAATTGGAACTTTTCAACTTACCCGGTACTCAAACAGTTATTCAAGATGGGCAGTGGAAACAATTTCACCCTCTTTCTAAAGTTTTCGATAACGCACCTGTAGAATTTCACATTTCTGGAAGTGCAGAAGATTACATAGATCTCAGTCAAACACAATTATATGTAAAAGCGAAAATAGTAAAAGTGGACAATACACCTATTACTAAAGATGATACTATAGGACCTGTGAATTTATTTCTACATTCATTATTTTCTCAAGTAGATGTATCCTTAAATGATCGCGTGGTTTCCAATTCCAGTAATACATATCCCTACCGATCTTATATTGAAACTCTCTTAAACCATGGATACTACAGCAAAACTTCCCAATTAACGGCTGAACTATTTTACAAGGATTCTGATGATGGTCTCAAGAAAAGAACTGAATTTTTTAAAGAAAGTGCAACTGTAGACATGATTGGTTGCATACATTCAGATTTATTTCATCAAGATCGTCTTTTACTCAATTTAGTGGATTTAAAAATAAAATTAATACGAAGCAAACCCGAATTTTGTTTGCAAGGATCTGTAGGATTTAAAGTTGTTTTGGATCATGTTTCTTTATTCATACGAAAAGTTCGCGTGAATCCTGGAGTTATTCTTGGTCATGCGAAAGCGCTGGAAAAAAACAAGTGTAAAATATCCCATTAACCGAGTTCTGTGCAAAGTGTATTCGATTCCTAAAGGAAGCATGTCTTTTATTCAAGATAACATATTTTCAGGCCAAATGCCGAAAAAAGGTTTTTGTAGGATGTGTTGATAATGAAGCTTTTCACGGCGCATTTTCAAAATCTCCCTATGAGTTTAAACATTTTAATTTAAATTTTGTTGGAGTGCATGTGGATGGACAACCGGTGCCTCACAATCCATTAGAACTCGATTTTTCTAAAGATCAATACATACGTGCCTATCAAACTCTATTCGTTGGGACAGATCGAATGGGTCAAGACAGAGGTATATTATTTCTAGAAAAGAATATAAAGATTCAAATACATTATTTGGATTTAACCTCTCACCAGATTTATGTTCCTCAGGAGAACATTTAAGTTTGATAAAACATAGCAATTTGTGATTAGAACTAAAATTCAGCAAATAATTAGAACAAACCGTATGTGTTATCGTTTTCGCCGAGTTTCAAAATTTAATCGAAATAAACAAATCGAGAAATATCTTGTATGATTTCGGAATATAAAGAAAGGATGGAATGCAACTGTTTGCAGTCTTATCTCAAGAGAAGCCACGTCCCCTATTTCCAAGGTGTTTATTCTAGAGATACAATCCCTCCTCTGCAAGAAAACATGTGTGCTATTGTAAATTCTGACGACTCATCGCAGCCTGGAACCTACTGGTTAGCATTATTTGTGAATGATAAAAGAGAATTAGAATTTTATGACTCGTTTGGACAACCTCCTGCATTCTATAACATTAGTACTACTACCTATTTAGATGTATTATGGAATTCCAAAGTGTTTCAATCACCAACATCCAATGTTTGTGGACAATACTGTATTTACTTTTTATTCAAACGCAGCCAAGGCTATTCTATGCATTATATTTTAAATCAATTGTATATAAATGATTTTATTATGTAGCAATTTGTAAAGAAGCGATATGGTGTAGATTTGTGTTTAGAAAATAAAAAAATAAAAAATGGAATGAAACTAAATATCTGTGTCTTTTATTTTTTTTTCTATTATATTCTTTTATTTTTCCCTAAAAAAATTAATATTTTTTTTCTATGATGAATTTTTTTTTCTCAAAAAAAAAAAATAATATATTTTTATAATTTTCCCCTTAAAAAAT
>BMAO01036300.1:0-167483 GCA_019973975.1 Trichonephila clavata
CGCCCTTTTCACTTGACTGAGGTTTAAAATTGTGGTACTTCAAAATGCGACAATAATGAAATTTTTGAATTAATGTTCAGATATAATCTTAAAAAAATAACGTGATATATATTTTTTCAAATCAGATTTAAGAATACGAACACTTTCGAATGTTATTAGATTCGTTTTGAAACTATGCACTTTCACAATGCTTAGAAAACTAGTCAGAAATATTCTGTTGAATATTCTGCGAACGTATCTCAGTTCTCCTAAAGTCCAAATGGAAGTCTTGAACAATTCTTTACGAAAAGTCGAATTCGAACAGACAAGAAACAAACGGGATGTTTCCAGTGAAATTGAATTCTCTACTACAAATAAAAGTTTTTTGAAGAGAAAATATTGCATTTTGTCCTTTTATACATTATTTATTATTCAGAGAATACAATAAAAAAGAAAACTAAAATGAATCTTTTAAATAACTTTGTAAGTTTTAATAGGTAAAATTTTCTTTTAGATAAATTGTAATATGCAAAAAAAAAAAAAAAAAAAAAAAAAAACTAAATAAAAATGTTTATTTATATGCAAATATAAGTGAACATAAGTGAGTATTTTTATTACTTGTTAATGTTATAATATATATTAATAATATCATTGTGTGTTTGAATTTAATTCTTCTGAAAAATCTTAATTTTAAGTTTTTTGTAAAAGTAAAGCTGGTACTAATTAAATACCTTTTCCATGTGTACTAGTTATACAATGTATTTGTTTTTTGAGGACTGACCATTATGTAGAGCAAATGGTAAGGATGACTGGTAGAACTGGTGACTTTGAGAGAACTGATACCTCCAATGTCAATCTTTTATTTAAGTCACATGATTGTATACAAATCCATTTTTGATTGGGCTTTTAGTAATCTTATTTATCTGCATAATTTTTTTAAAAAAATTCAATATTTAATGCTATATTATTCTTCGAATATAACTCTTCGAAACTCATGATCTTAAAAACAAGGTTGTTGTGATATTTGTAAAGTATAGTGAAATCATTCTGAAAAGAATTTAAAAAGGAGCTAAAGAGAGAAATTTGTCTGGAATTATTTCTGATTCTAACGACAAATTCAAAAAAATATATATACTTAACATTTCAGCAAAATTCCGCAAGAAATGAATTAAATTATATCCTAAAAATCAGACAAAAGTTGCAGCGTTCTTGTAAGAGAAACAAACATTTTACCAAAAAGTTCATGGAACTTAAAAAAAGAAATTTTAATATATTTTTGAAAAATTCATACATTTATTTTTTCTTAAACTAAATATTTCATCAGCATCATTCTTAACAAACTTTAAAACTTATATCCTCAGTTGAGATTTTAGTAACAGATAACTAATAGTTTTGCTATCACCTTAAGAGAGAAAAAAGGAAACTTAGAAATATTACCACTCTCCGAAAATCCTCCTTCGCACAAGTCCGATTTCTCTTACTTTTCTTTACCCATCCGAAAAAAAGCAGCACCCCTTTTCTTCCGGGAGGGTAAGACGGGGGTGGTCCATGGGTGCGCGCGCAAAGATGCGCGGGACCATCAATGAGTGGGTTGAGATTCAACAGCGCTATCAACTGCTCCTCATTCTACCAGCAACGTGTATTCCAAGCAGTTGGACATCGAAATCTTGTGCCAAACTTATCTTGGCTACCTGATTGGCCCGCTCGGTCTGAACAAAACCTCGCCATCTCTTGCAAAAACCAATTTTTGGCGAAGGACTCAAATATTTTTTCCTGTTTTTTCAAGAATTGAGAGAACAAAATTGATTTTCTCTCATGGTTGGATGCCGTGGAACGGTACTTAAGATACTTTTTGTACTTCTTTTACAAGTTGGACTCTCCACACAGACAGGTAAGAAAGCTTGGACTTTATATAAAAAAAAAAAAAAATATGTGGTCGTGAAGAATTCTGGTTTATCGAAACCTCTTTCCGGAAGGAAATGCGCTAGTTTCAAACTAAGAAATTGAAGATTTTTACAAACAATATATATTTGAAACGTCAACGCTTGCAGTATTTATTACTCTTCCTGTTAAGGGGACATGGTACGATGTAAACAAATTTTTTAATTTATCAATTTCTAAAAATTTTTTGGTTGCCCCTTATATGTATTATGAAAAAAGATTTTGTGCTCAAAATTTAATAAAAAGCTAGCAATTTAATTTTTCAAGGAAAAAACTTAAAATTTATGAAGGGATTTTAAAACATTACTCCACCTACAAAAACTAATGAACACACATGAAATTTGATTTACAAGTACATCGAACTACATATAACAAAAGATGGTGTGGGTTTTGCGATAACATAATTAGTATTTGTACAATACTTCTTTTTACGAATACTTGTAGAAAATTCCTTAAAAAATTTATAAACAATATTTAGAAAAAATGTATTATTAACAATAGTTAGAAAAAATATCACAGCATTTGGCTCAATAGAAAAAGTCTATGCATTTTAAATGTAGATAAACCAGTTATTTTATCTTTTTGAGATAAATCAGTTTAAAGTTTTGATTTTCCATTGGGATGTGAAAAAACAAACCTGAAAAGTATAACTTTACATTTTTTAAACTTAGAGCTTTCAAATTTTATGTGATTATAGGAAAGTATATAAAAGAAATAATTTAGGTTAAAAAACTAGTTTGGGTTTTTTTCGACCGATTTTCTGTAAATAAATCGTACTGTGTCCCCTTAACAAAAATTACGGTAAATTTCATAGTATTTTCTATATGATAAAAATTCTTCAAATGTGCAGGCATAGAATCATATTGAGTGTGCGGTGGTAATGTCTCTTATATAATTTATAAACGAAAACTTGAGTGACATATTCTATGGTATTAAACTTTTTTGAAATAGTTTTAAAAGTTTTGCGTTCAGTAGCGTGCAAAGGCTACTTCTACGGTAGGGGTTTACATTTTGATAAACACGTAGACGCAAATAGCAAGGCGTCATCTCTATGCTAAACATTGAAAGTTTCTTGGTGTGCTAAAAGAGGGATTAGAACCCCCAAACTTTGTGTATACTTCACTGTTTGCATTCATATTTACCATGTTATAGAAGGGTATTCTCCTGATAAATAAACATTTGTGAATCGAAAAAAAATATTTAATTATTATTATTCAACCAAATTTTTTTTTGTATTAAAATCAGGCATGGACAACTTTTTATATACTGCGTGATTTGGCAATTTTTATTTTATTACGATTAAACAATTATTTAAACTCGCAAGTGAAATAAATTACTTAAATTCTTTTCTAAAGGTATTAGATTCCCTTGAAAGGATTGTTAATGTTTTAGAAAATTTTGCTGGAAAAAGTTTAAGTATATCTTTTGTAAACAGAACATCAGAAATTAATAATTAATTTCATTTTTTTGTTGCATGTATTTTGAAACTCTCAAACTTCTGAATACACGTTTTAATAATTTGAGTTCCACTACTTTTACCGATTGGAATTCAATCCTATATGAAAAAACTTCAAGAAAATATAAAAATAAATTATATACTATAAGTAAAATTATATCATATTTATACGACATTTTTCAGCACTCTAATTAAGTTAATATTTAGTGAACAGATTTCATACGAAATGTGATCTTATATATTTTTTAAATCGAATATAACTTAAGTGTAAATCATAGTATTTCTGTCTTAAGACAGATAATCGAAACACGCAAGTTAACTCTAAAAGTACTACTATATATCAATATCATAGTCCAATGCTCGTAAATTCATCATGTAATATATATCAATATCAAATCCAGAAATTTAATAACGTGTTCTGCTTTAGGCAGATATTATCTCTCTCAATTCAGTTTAGATTTCGGAACTTGAGCCTTTGAGGCCATATGCAATTTTTTTCACCCATAAAAGTTCGGACTTTCGAATGAATTAGAAGTTTCCCGTAGAAATCTCTTCCAAGTCAGCGGTACGTACATCCAATATTCCGTAATATCAATGTGTTGCATTTTGGTTGTTCTCGATTTGTTTGGAACTGGTATTATTTAACTGCCGAGTACGGGTTAAAGGTTATTTCACTAAGTATTAATTAATATTGCCTATATAAAAGTCTTACTCGATATTGGATAGTGTGTTAATTTAAATAGATTCGGGCTTTTGTGACCATAAAAGAATATCAGAACTTTCAAAAACTATTCCACTTAATCTATTTATTTTAGTTGAATTTTGAAAGAAAATATCAAAGGAATTTTTTTAAGAATAGCTAATTACGTCTTTCGAGAGGAACTCAATTTTTTTTATAACTAGTTTGCATCCATTGCCTAATGTTATTAACAACATACAGCCATTTTAAAATTCGATTTGCTCACTTGACGAAAATCTTTTGGTTATTTTATTGCAATATTATGGTTCGGAAAACATTTTTTTTATTTAGACAGTGTCGGTTTAAGCTCATTTCGGGCCCTGAGCGCGTAGAAGATCTACAGGCCCCCCTGGCACTGGCGGATCCAAAGAAGGGCTCTTGGAACCGCTAATAAATGAAAAGAAAATTTAATGTTTAGTTTTTATTCAAATATATATATATATTTATTTATATATATATATTTAATATTTGTAACACATTTTAACCCCTAGTAATAATCATTATTATTAGGTATAAGTCGGACTATGCTAAATACTAATAATAATTTACCTTATTCCTTGCTATCTGCTATCCTGCAACAATTAAAATAAATCTTTTTAAATGTCTTGCAGTCTATACTCCATTATTTATATATAACGTTTGTGTCGCGTACATATTTACTATGGTTATGCCTGTTGTCTAATTCACCAGCCTGCCTCCTAATATAAGTCGAATTACTGTTATCATCCCACTCTTAATTCCCGGCCCCGTGCTGGTCTTGGATATCGATGGGCAATACGGACATAGTCGTGCAGGTAAAAGGCGCGGGTTATTTTCACAAAATCATTTACTATTTTTCGCTAAAGAATTTTTATCTTCAACTATCGAAATTTATGACCAGAAAATTTAGTTTAGTCCATCTTATCCGGCCTCTTCTGGGCAGCCGTCCCAAGCACCCACTGGATTTAGGAATAACTTTGTGAAATACTGATTTCTTGTAGCGGATCAAGCAAATCACATTTTCAATATACAGTCAATATAATAATAATGTTATAAACATTTTAATAAAGATTTTATAACTTTCTTTTGTAATTTTTTTTCACTTATTCATGTTTATTAATTTTAAACAACGACGCTTCATCATTGACTCATTGGTAAAACGTTTCCAAGTCTTATTTTGCGTGTAAACTTATAAGCAAGTTTATTTAGCCCACATTAATTTAGTAATGAAGCATGCTTGTAGTTGATCGTCGTGGCCGCGGTGACCTATTTGTTATAGTCAAGGGTTCGAGCCTAGTGCCATTGAAGATCTACCGTGTAGGTGGTGCTGATACACGTTAAATCTATCGTGGCTCAAACCAACGGCTTCTAACCGGAACTGGACCGAAAAATATATCGCGTTTCGTTTCGATATATATTTAGTCATTATATATGTATCAATACTTTCTAATTTAACGGCAACTATATAATTACCATTATTACATGTACATTGCTTCTCGATTTCCTGTTTTGATGATCACTAGTACTTTTCTGTTTCAGTTGCGCATGAAACTAGTGTAGACGGTAGATTTAATTCAGTTGAATGAACTAGATGATTTCTTAAGCAAAATATCGGTCTGAATTATGTTTTTCGCATCTCAGCATGCGATCATCCACGTATGTTTGTATAGGCCAGTGATTCCCAAAGTAGTCTATATGGACCCCCAGGGGTCTATGACGACCTGCAAGGAGTCCACGTCAGCGAAAAAATAACTTGGGGGGTCCATGAGGGGCAAATAGGGGTCTGCGATAGCCTAAACCAGATCGTGAATTTAATTTTAAAAGAAAATTTAATCAAGTGCAAACCCGATTTACCTATTTAACAGCTTTATTTACTGAATTTACAGGGGTTAATTTGCAGTTACAATGCAACAGCATAAATTTTATTAAAAAAGGACCATCACTTCAGTGTTTCTTGACAAAAAGGCTGAAAGAATATGAAACTGGACGCTGCGAATTTGAACAGTTTCTCAATTTGTCAGAGACAATCTGTTAGAAAAATGACGTTTTAAACTATTTCAACATTTAAATGCCCTTTATTCAGGTTTAAAAACTAGGTTTGAGAATGCTTTGACTATAGTAATATCATAGTGCGTAATGAATTCATGTTGTCACATTAAAGAAAAAATTCTGATTACAGAAGGAACTGATTTTAATAGCCGTAACGAAGATCTTAAAGTAAAGTTTAGAAACGAATGTCAGGAATTTTGGCTTTAAAAAGATATACCTGTTATTTATCCCGAATTATGGAACATCTCAAGAAAGTTTTTAATTGCTTTTCCCAGAGAGGAGGAGTTTTAGCACGCTTGCCAATCTCCAAAATAAAAACAAAGAAAAATAGAGAATAATGGGATACTACTAACCGAGGAGATTTAGGGTTAAACCTGAAAAGATTAAAGCTAAATGCTGAAATTTTTTTATTGAAGCCACAGATTTATCTCACCCATTAACAGCATTTGTTTGTTGCTCAGTTATTCTATGTTGCAATTATTTCATATATTAATTAAATTGTAATTTAATTAGTCCACATGCGTTTCTTAAGTTTTAAACACTCTACTTAACTACAGTTAGAAACATAAAGTAGTGTTATACCAGCCATCAAAAACATTTAAGTTGATAAATTTTTAAAAATTTAATATTAGTAGGGTCTACACAAAACCGAAAAATATGGCTAGGGGTCTATGAGACAAAAAGGTTTGGGAACCTCTGGTATAGACTGTTTAGGGATAGACAGACCAGAATCATGAACCCAGTTGTTCAATGCGATTTTGATAATGAATTACAATGTCAATGCTCGCCGTTCTCTGCTAAAGGCTCCTATCGTACTTGCTGGTTAATTGTCTCAATGCACATACAGTAGAACGTCGTTTATCCGAATCAATTGGGACCGGACACCGTTCGGATAACCGAAAACCGAATGCGATCCATGCAGTATATAATACTGGACACTATATGAATATTGAAAATCATCACATGCGGGAAACGTGCTTGATGAAAAAGCAAAATAGGTGTAAAATATCTTTACTTTATTGTGGAAAATAATCACTTATTTTTCGCTTTACCATTGTACACCTTCTTTGTTTCGCTGCAAGGTCTCTGGTTCTCTTGAGCAACAGTAGTTAAATAGGACAGCACTCTGATAGTTGTTCGTACCACTCCATAGCTGTCTCTAACGCAGAAACGAGTCAGTATTTGATGGACCCTTACTACTTTCGTTGTTGTCCTCTTCTTCATCCGTTTCATCTTCGACAGGGTCGAATTCTTCTTACACGCAAGTCATGATCTCGTCATTATTTAGCATTGGAAATCCACAGTCTTCTGCATTGCCATCCAGGTTTCTACATCAACAAAACCCAACAAAAGAGCACGTATACACCCCCCCTCACTTGCTAACAAACTGACCTAGTATTCGGCTCAGATGTTTACTAAATCACACACACAACTGAAGTTCCCCAAAATATCCCTCACTGTAGGTTTTCCCGTCACTTTTGGCCTCAGGCGAAACAACTGCTGAGTTGAAACACTGTTCGAAATCGTATCCGGACTTTAGTCTATTTGACGCTCTGGATAATAAACTTTCAGATAAACGACGTTCTACTGTAATGTACCAAATAAAAGAATAAAATATTCTAAATTTTGATAGAATCACATTTTTTGTTGATGATATTATTATATTTTGGTGCAAATAAGAATATAACTGAAGTAAACTCAGTGACGCAACAGCCCTTGAGGGCCAAGGCCTATTGTGTTTATCTTGATTTACGTGATCTTAGGCGCTGGGGTGTATGTACAAATGTTTCGGTCAAGTGGTAAGACTGACGAGAAACTCCCAGTGTTCCGTTCCCAAGCAAGTTCGTTACTAATTTATCGACCCACTGAAAGAATATTGACGTAATATTAGGCACTGGGGTACAAGTACACATGTTTCGACCAAGTGGTAAGATTGACGCGAAGCTCCCAGTGTTCATTTCCCAAGTAAGTTTGTTACTAATTTATCGACCCACTGAAAGGATGAAAGGCCGAGTCGACCTTGCTCAGCCCGGGATTTGAACCCCGGACCTGTGGCATGGAAGCGCGATATACTGGTCTTTAAATTAGAATATGCATAAAATAAAATTATTCATTTATTCATCACATCCTCCTGTTGCTCTGGAAATTAGGAGAGGAAAAAGTGTCAGCACAAGTGTCGTCCTTGTCACTTGTCCATGGCTCAAAATTACGAGGTTTGTCACCGATTGCCCTTATGCTGCTTTATAGTGCGACGTTGATATACAATCACTCAACCTAGTTAATGGTCTGTATTAGAGAACTTTTGCGAATAATATTTTTAAGTTGATCGGGGTTCGAGGATTTTATGCAAATCAGTCGCAAACAACAAGACAGTTCTTTAAGAGCGATGAGAATTTATTGTTGAAAATCAATCCTTGAAATACAGGATTCAACAGCCAAATTCGTAGAATAAATATCAGAAGGATTTCACACCTTCAACAGCACAATTATCAGTGTCTAACATACAGTACGTAAGAGATTATCCACAAGCACCGCTCGTAATATTGAACAGCCGAGCTAATCGCTAGTCTTCACAGTCAAGGCAAGTTTACAAATAGCTAATCAAAACCATACTAACCGTTACCGCGAGTATTGCTCTATTTATAGCCGTGGCGAAAACTTTGAGAAAGATGCGCTTGTGTGTGTGTGTGCGTCATAGATCGTGAAATTAGTGGATTTCTCCTCTAATTTCTAGAAAAATGCAGAGGGTCCCGAACTCGCCAACATGGTCGTGAATGTCGCCAAATTGATCGCCAAAAATGATGCCAGCTTGGCTCTATCTCCAATATTTCGCCAAGTTCCCACTGAATTATCATTATAACGTAAGGGACGGCGTTGTATGTGAATATTACAATTTTAACATGAAACAAATATAGCATAGAGTAATATAAATGCATTGCAAATCCAAATACATATTATTTACACTATTTTATACAAAATTCATAATAATACTTAGATGAATTAACAATTTCATATTAAAATTTTCTATAAATTTTTATTAGTAATGCATAAATTTAAGTACAACAATTTATCAAAAGTTTAGTTCCTGTATGTATATAACCACCGGAAATTCTTTCTGTGTTTATAATGCGGGTCTTAAATATAAGGAAATGGCGCACGAGCTTTCGATTCAATTCGGTGTTGTTCCATGTTTAAAAAATAGCAAAGACAATATCTTCAGTAAATCCGAGATGCGTCACTTATATTTTTATTTCTTGAACACCAAAGATGACAATGATTCGTGAAATAAGCATTTTTACTTAATGAAATTTAATATTCTTGACGAATGGCTTGAATTTCCACAAGAAAAGCATCCTTTCCAAACTTGCTCGAGTATGACAGTGGAACGTGATTAATTACATTTCAATTAACATCCAATTACCGCTCTAAATGAAAATTTGCGTTTACTGTCATGATCTCGACGGTTCTGTCTTTAGGATCAGTATGAGTGTTCGATTTTAAGTGATGAATTATTCGTCGTCTTTATCATTTGAAGTGAATTAAAGTTAATTAACAGAAGAATGACAGGGGACTAATGGAAATTGTTCAACGAGATAATATTGAAATTTTTATGCGAGCACAATCAGAGTTAAAATTTGAGCTCGAGAGATCAAATTCCATATACCGAATCACATTAACAATAAATAACTCATTAGTTACATTGATGATTGTTTATTAACATTTTAACTCCTGATGGCATATATATACGTCTCGCTCAATCACTGCGTTAAATACCTGGACGTATATATACGTCTGTCAGAAATACAATCATTTTCTTTGCACCGCTATCAGTAAAAGTATTCCGAAAAGCTTTGGAATACTATGAAATGACCTTCACAGTGTTTGTGAAGGATTTTTAAGGATCTAAGTGAAAAATTTGCTTATTTGTGTCTTTCCTTTGGCCTCCAATACATTACATGCCGCATGCGCGCGCCTTTGTGAAAATTGATGCCACTGAGGGGAGAATGTCGTAACTTTTAATCAGCAATTAAAGGGTTAATTTGTACTCTGGAGTAATACGTGGGCTAGTGGTGACGGTGATTGTTATTTTGAGCTATAGTTAAATGATATTTGAGAGCTAACCACATTTCCGAATATCCACACTACCAGTGGTGTAACGGATAATATCAGGGTCCCCCTGCAAAGTCAGTTTTGAGCTCCAAGCTGGATCTTACAAATGGAACGTACTTGGCATCAGTCAGACTTTAGGCCCCCTAGAGTCCCGCCCCCTCAATGCGGGGGTGTACGTTACGCCACTGCACACTACCCTAACGTGAGAACTCTGAGCCTTGGTAGATGCCTCTCAACAATGTACCTCTGTAGTGACACCAAAATTCGAACTTATAATTTTAGAGAAGCAATGCCGACCATGAGTTCGTGGGAGAATATCACCTCTTTGATTCGTTCACTTTTCATCACTTCACAGTCACTTTTCGTTGATGTTTTTCCTAGTTTTTAATGCTTACTGCTAATTTTATGTTTAGTAGCCTGAGTAATAGGGTGGCCGTAGTAGACTAGTGGTTATGGTCTCGAACTCGTGATCGGCGTGTCTTGGGTTTGAGCCCTTGTGCCACTGAAGACAGGTTGTGTAGACGGGTTGATGCTCGTTAAGTTTGTCACTGCTCAAATCTTCCACTTGGTGTGGTAGTCCAGAGAGGGCATCGCTGTAGGCCTGTATGGTAATGGTCTGTATTTTCTCAGTCCAGTCGTGGGTTTTTACCCCAATTTCACTGAATACAAGTTCACTTAATACACTGAGGCACGTTAAATTTATTTAGGCTTAAATTTTTTCAGGAATTGACATGTACGAAAGTAGAACTTTTTAACTCGGATGTCAGATTTGGCGTTTGCAAATAATTCAGAATTACTGCATTCGTTTTCAATTATCTTCGCGTTGTGATTTAAGCAAACTGTCAGCCAATTCAAATCTGTAAATTAGTTCATGGAATATTACTTAATCTTTTAACTGTCATGCTCGAGATTATCTCGGGAACGGCACTAGTGCTCCAAAATGTTCTGCCCGAGTTTTATACGGGATAATTGTTTCAGTAACTTATTACTAGTTGAGTAGATCGCTGTGATTAGGAAATATCCTTTCATTCAACAGTCCAAAAATGCAAAAAAAAAATTATAAAAAGGCATTTATACATTTACTCAATAAAAATGTAGTAGTGAAACGTATTACATTTTTAGAACTTCAAATTCATGCTTAAGAAGAGATTTTACATAAATATAATGATGCAACTTATGGACAAAAGAATCCTGGCAGACCGTCTACAATAGATAACACTTCTCGTCTTACTGAACGACATTTTACATTCCATGTTGCCAGCCTAATTATCAGAATGCGTATTTCCTTATGGATGAACTAAACCGGAGCAAGTAAAAGCTGTTTGTTTTTACTATGCACGGGAATTATCTCAATGCAATTATGAATCTAGTAAAAATGATGAAGGAATTTAATTTTATAATTTATTTTTAGATTTTTAGGCTTCAAAATATTCTACTATAGATGGCATTAAAAGTATTTCAATATTTTGTGAAATTATGCATTCTGATAACTAGGCTGACGATATTCCTTTTAATCTTGAGAAACGTGAGCCTACATCAATTTTTAACTGCTAAGTATATCTTATTTTATATTAAGCAATTGATTTTTACAGTAAAATATTTGACAATTTATGTGCTCAAATCCTCAGATTAACTGAACAGCTAAAGAGTTAAAGCCTTTCATTTTATTTGAAGGTTATTTAAAATTAATCTACCGGAAGATTACAAAATGTATTACAATATATTTTTAAGCAGAAATATCAAAATAAAAGCGAATAAATAGCGATAAAAAGTAAATTCAATTCAAATGTTGATAGAATGCCTTAGGTTTTTATACTAAAACTGCAGAACTGCTAGAAAAGCAAATTTCGTACTTTTATCTGTATTTTTCGTTTCTATATGCTGTCCTCAAGACTTTTCTGTTTGTATAACAAATACATAATGTGGAGAATTCTTTAGAAAAATTCTTTTTGTAGCGTTATATAGAATCTGAATTAAAAACGCTTAGTTTCAAGATTTATAAATGAAAAATAAATAAATAAAATATAATTTAAAAAAAATAAAAATAGAATTATTTGACTGATTTTTTTTTTTAAATCTGCTTTACAACTCACAATTTTCATTCTCATGAAGTTTTTTCTAGTGTTAAATGCAACAGCTGGCTTGAACTTAGGACGAAATTTTATCGTATATTCTTTCAATATTCATCGCTTATACTGTCAAAAATTATAATTAGCTTTCAGATTATTTAAATTACATAAATAAAATTCAAAAATATGATCTATACTTTTTGAAGAATGACTAAGAATAAAATACATAACATTAGTAAAAATGCTCAAGTATCTTTGTAACAAAGCGATAGGCTGGAAGAAAATACTAAAATTACCGAAATATAAAAATGAGTTTTTATTATAAATTCTTTCATAAAATGCACGGTAGAATAAAAATGCTTTTAGTAACTTTTCATGAATTCATTAAATTTTAAACGCTCGGTTAAGTGCTCTTTGAGTATCTTGTTAATTATATTTAAATTATTGCGGCTTCAGACCATTCTCCTATCATCTCTTTATTTTTCTTACATGCACTCTTGTAAATCAAAATATTTAATGCAATGAACATAAATTAAAACCATCTCTTTGTATTTTTAAAATTATTTATGCCTGAAAAAATATTTTTGACTTAATTTATCATTAGAAAATTTAAAAAAGCCTATTTCCCCCAAATACGCTATTTTTGTTGTTGTTGTTTCTTATCCCACTTTTGACCGACAGAAACATCTAGATCAAGTCCATGAACCCGTGCGTTTTTAAACACTGAAGAACTTCGCACGAATTGAAAGCAACTGGCTCTTATTGCATCCAATACAAGCCAAGTTGAGGGCAGGAGCGGCTTGGGTCTCAATGCAATTCGGATAAGGAGGGTAAACTTTCAGAACCTCCATATGCCGTTGAACTCGAGTATGTTCACTACGAAGCCTAGAAAGAGTAGTTTCATCTCGCCTACTGCTTATCTCGAGCAAAGCATCACCAGGACGGTTTCCTTCATACCATTCATGTACGGGATCCTGCCTCCCGGAGGAACTGATATCTTGTTTGACCCGGGTAGCAATTTCTGAAAAAGTAAGGCAGTCACCATGCGTAGAATCTTTATGGCTGACCTTACAGGCCAAGTCATCTGCAATTTCATTCTCATAGACATTCACATGCTATGGTACCCACTGAAAAAAGGTCTTAACATTGGCACTCAAGCTATTTAATAGGTGGACAATATTCGTTGTTGTTCTGTCACCATGCCTCCACCATTCAGATAGATGTTGAATAGAGTTTCGGCTATCACTCAGTGACCAAATATCTGTATTGAAAATCTTAGTAAAGCAAAATTTGAAAGTCTTCTCAATAGCTCAGAGTTCTGCTATATTTGTAAGAATTTGATGCTATTTTTGTAGATATAGTTATTCAACAAAAAGGAAAAAAATTATTGAAATGTTATTGATACATTTAGTGGGCTCAACTCATGACGGTCATATAATAGAGACAATCAGTGCCCTCTAAAGAATTAAAAACTGACATTATATATAAACTATTTGTATTTGTTGTTCTATTTGTAAAATTTAGATAAAATTTCAAATTTCATAATTGGGAAAAGATGATTAAGTATTATAAAAAAATTAATCCAATAGATTTTAAAATTAAAACAATATTATTTTATACAAGTATTTTTAAATCATGTGGGCTTTGCTTACTTAAGTGAGTTATTGTTGTTGATAAATACATACATTTTAAAGAAAAGTTTCTGCAAAAAAGCAGATGTTGGCAACGGCGAAGCGCATGAGCTAAAAACTCATGATTGCATTTATCGTGTGACTATGATGTCACATTAATTTTTGAGCTGATTGGCTGGAAACATATTATTGTAGTTGTCATGTGACTACGACGTCACATGAATTTAGCCGTTATATACCCGTGCTAATCTGGATTAATTGGGACTCTGGTCATCTGGACTAATATAATTGCGGATTAAAAAGAAAATATTCTATTAATTGAGTCCAGATGCTAAATATTCTCAGTACAGCAAACAGAACATGTTTTTTTAAATAACACAAAGAATAGTAAATTATTACACGTGATAATAATTTATTCATTATAATTTAATTAATTTCATTCATTTTTATTCATCAATAAATACATTATTTACATTTGTATTAGATCGAAAAATACTTAATCCATAATTAATAATCGTAAAGGCATATTTTTAAAATCCGGATTAAAAGTGATGCCCAGTTAACTGTATAAAATTTATCAATTTTTCAACTTTTCTTCGTTGCACCGATAACTTAACAAGTATAATTTTATTGTTTGTCGCATGAAATACAGATTCGTATTCCATGTGGTAATTTGGAAACGAAGGTGTCAGCTCAGGGGTCGTCCTCGTCACTTTATCGAGGTTAAAAAATACGAGGTCCCTCGCATTGTTACTTTAGAGCAGGGGTGGGCAGTCTTTTCCAGGGAGTGGGCTACTTGTGATTTTTTCAAGGAGTTGCAGTCCACCCAGTGTCAGTGGCGCAAACAAGGGCGGGGGAGGGGTCCACGCGGGTCCGGACCCACCCTCATAACCCTTCATTTTTTTCCGATTCATTATAGTCCCATGTATATAGTATGTAAAATGTAATTAAGTATGTGATACTAGTAATTTTTTTTATTAATGTTAATTATTTATTCAGTAATTTATTTTTTGCTGATTCTTGTTCTCGACAATCGACAAAATCAAAAAAAAATATGTTTGGCTGCGTATTAGGGTATGATACGAGAATGGTAAACCTTCAATCTTCGACCCCGTTCCCCTTAAAAATTCCTGTGTACGCTACTGCCCGATGTCGTAGGTGTGGTGAAGTATGGAAAGGGTTATTATAACTTAATAATACGTACGCGGAATATGTATGTATACTTGCCTACAGATCTGAAGTAAGAAAACACCTTTAAAACCGCGTTTAAAGTAAAACGCAAGGTACAAACGTAATAACAATACCTCCAAATATAATTATATCAAATGATACATTTATTATGAAACACAATTCAAAATACATTCAAGAATAAAACATTTATATATATATGTTAGTTTTTGTTGATTACACTCAGTAAAAGGCTTAGTCTGCGTATTTTTAGCCAATCTTGAATTTTCTGTATATAAATAACTGATAAAATTTTTAGGCGGTCACCCAAAAATGTCTTGGTGGTCCAGCGGTCGATCGCGATTGACGTAATGGCCACCCCGGCTTTAGAGTATGGAGATTATATAAACGCACTACCCATAGATTAGCCACTTCATCAAATGAAAATGGATATATATTATCAAATTTAATAACAAAATTGACTAAAAGATAAAAATGCTTAGTGAAATATTATTTTAAAAATAATACGGATTCTATAAATATTTAACTTTAAAAGAGATTTCGGTTTTATCCAGATTTTATTTCTGAGATTTTTGAGATAAAAACGTATTATTCAAGTGAACATACTGATTTGAATGAAAATCATGTTTCAGTTGTTCTTATTAA
Organism: Trichonephila clavata; assembly: GCA_019973975.1. Taxonomy (NCBI): domain Eukaryota; kingdom Metazoa; phylum Arthropoda; class Arachnida; order Araneae; family Nephilidae; genus Trichonephila; species Trichonephila clavata. The sequence continues at coordinate 15,787 of BMAO01036300.1, forward strand.
CTTGTTTCACTTTTAATTTTTAGTTATACGTGTTATGTAATAGGATTTGTCTGCTTTGTTAAACCTTCAGACTTTTTTTTTTATTCTTTGAAGATGTGTTAGATGTATTTATTTTCGAATATTTGATCGCATTTGGATATCTTCGCGTTAGTTTATTAAATATTTATATTCAAACATTCCGAAAAAGAAATTTATAGAACAAACAATGACATCTTAGACTTAATTTTTTTATCATGTTTACGTAATTTTTATTGTTTTTAAACTATGTGTTACATGATTTATTCACATATAGTTCAATATAAACGTTCATTTACTTATATATAGTTCAATATAACGTTTTTTTACCTTAATATTCGATATGATTAAATGCATGGAATTTAAGGAACTTTTAATTTTTCACAATATTTAATGTATAAAACTAGAGAAGTATGTAACAGATTATGCTTATAAAAATAAAAATGCTTATAAACGCAATTTTGAAAAGAAAAATTCACATTTAAAATGCAAACGATATTTCTCTGATCTGTTGATAACAATTTTTTTTATTTATTTCAGTCGATATATATTCTCTTTTACATTTTCTTTCTCTTAATAAAATCAGTTTAAGAATCTAGAATGTAAAATAGATTTAATAAAAGATTAACAAAGTCTCAACACAGATTACTTTTTAATGAGCTCAAAAATAATTGATTGGAAAACCTCTCAACTCGTACTAATTTTTTAAAAAGATTTTAATCTGTGTGAGATGAGTGGTTTAAGTGAAATGAGTGGAAGATTTTTAATTTGTGTGAGTTAGGTTTAAATTTATTACATGCTTCATCTGTTTGAGCCAAGATAATTTTTGTGGAATGGAAAAGATTATTTATATAAAAAAGACACCTTTAAATAATTAACGAAACTGTTTTCTGAAATAAGGAGTTAGCAGTTTTTAATTAAAAAAAAGTTTAATTAGTGTCGTACTTCGTATTAAATTGTCTTCTGGTAGTTTTCGATTAATAATAATTGATAAGATGCAAATGAATTCTTTGAAAATGAATATCATATTTCGTAACGACCGCGATAATTTAGAAGTGCATGACAAGCAGTGGCCAAATAGAATTATGGCTTCGAATCTTAATTCCATTCCTTAATTCGTACTGAATATTGGAAATACTGAGCGTCAAATTGAACTGTTTTTTAAAAAATAATCCCTTGAACGGGGCTTGGAAATTAGTTATGGTGCTATTCTCGTCATTTGATTACTGCTTAGAACTAATATGCCTATCTTAAATTGAGATTTCGGGTTGCCTTTTAACAAAGACATTTAAAGTTTTTTGTTCTACAGATCATATTGCAGTAATAAACAAACGGTGTTTATATATTACATCATCGAATCAAATGAACAAATCAGGAAATCGTCATCAAATGCCACGGTATGCGGCCAATAGTGAAAACAATTTTAGTGCATTTTCAAATGACATTAATCATGCATGCTCGAAAACAATTACATTGTTTTTAATTTGTAATATTATTCTTTTTTTGTTGTAAGAATGATTAAAATTTGGGATCCCTATGGAGTGAGTGAGTGAATGAATATTAACGTCGCACTGTTCGGCTACACGAGGGCTTTTGGCGACTGAACTCGTAAATTTGAACCATGGTCAAGTGACGAGGAAGATACCTGAGCTGACACCCTTTCTCCTAACTACCACATCACACCAACGGGAGGACATTTGAGATCTCGACAGATTTATCGTGCATCACTCCCCTACACGCCGGGTCTTCAGCGGTACTGGGCTTGAACTCATGACTCGCCGGCCACGAGTCCGTTACCTTGGCCGCTAGGCTACCGCGGCCACCTGTTCTCTATGAAAGAGAATGCTTCCAAAAATACAGTCTAATACGTAAGTACCAGAAAGACTGTGAGCTTAGCAAAATGGCAAAACAAGAAACATCTCGAAACTTCATGACAGTATTTAGATTCATACTTTTTCGAATTTATGTGAAATCGTTTACATAAAAAAGATTCATTTGTTGCGATTATGAATTATTGAGTTAAACTACGTAGTTGCGTCCTATCTTTCATTTTTTTCAAGTATATGTATTTTTTTAAAATACAGCATTTTTCTTTTTTTTGAATACAGCATTATAACTTTTTTTTTTAATACAGCATTTTCAATTTTTTACCGATCGTCACATATAGAAGGAGCATGCTCGAGAATTTGTTTTTGCGCATCTGTGTAAACTAAGCGACAGCATTTGGCGACGTTTTCTGACATGACAAAGTGGCCGCAATAGCGTAGTGGTCAAGGTAACGGACTCGGGGCTGACGTGTCAGGAGTTCGAGCCTAGTACTGCTGAAGAGCTACCATGCAAAGGGGGCCGATGAATGTTAAATATGTCGAGGCTCATGCGTCCTCCTGTTGGTGTGGTGAGGAAGTTAGAAGAGGGGTGTGCCAGCTCAAGAGTCGTTCATGTCACTTGACCAGGGTTCAAAATTACGAGGTCCGTCGGCAAAAGCCCTTAAGTAGCTGAATAGTGCGACGTTAATATTCACTCACTCACTTATTGATATGCTGAAACTGGTCAACGGTGTAATATACGTATGCACCAAAAACTCAATTCTGTATTATGGTGAAAAATGCGTGTTTCTTCTCTAGCAAACGAAATAATAAATAAGAATCGTAATATTTACATTATAAATTGTATCATAAAAACAAATTTAATGTTTCGAAAATTTTCACATTTTTTAATGGCATGCTATTGTGAATATTTTAACAAATTATAGTGAATCAGAAGGTAAAGCTGCGTTGTCATATACAATGCGAGATAAGAAGAAAATATATCTCGTTATAAATGCTTACCGAAAAAAAAAGATGTAGAGCATCGGATTAGTGGCCAAAAGGAAAATATTAGGAAATAGAAAAAATCATTATTTTAAGGAAACTTCAGGTCCCATTGAGTGTCCTTAGAAGACGAATAGGGATAGTGGCGAAATCAGGGCTGACATTGTTTTTATTGAAATGCGGGCTTGAGCCCTAGTGTCAGCTTAGTAATAAGGCTGATTTACTTGAAATCTATCGAGGTGTAAAAAATATTCATGTGAGCGTTTAATGAAGTTTAAAGAGGTGTCTTCTTCGACATTTCATTGTGACTCAAAATTATGAAATATCTTGCCAATATCACTTGTATAGCTTCAAAATATGAAGTTAATTTATTAGAGCTCCTTGGAACGCGTTTTTACGGACTTATTATCAACAGGCCATGAGCTAGTGGCCTCTCGTGGCTTTGAGTCCTGTTCTAGGGAAGTTTCGCTGAGCAGCGGGGATGACATCTGAGATGGCACCTACCTCTTCAAACTTCCGTACCGTACTAAATAAAAAAAGGGAAATCTCTCCCCTCCAGAAAGAATCTCCATTATTATTTTTTTACCAACATTGTATATTATAGCTTTTATTGGCATGTTAAATATATTTACAGTTATATTTCAATTAAATAAACATAATGAATCATCTCATCGAAGACAATTTGCTGGGATTAAGTTTAGAAGATTTTAAGCTTCTTTTTTGTTTAATTATGCGTAAAAAGTATTTTAATTGAGTCACCTTGATGGCTTAGAGGTAGCATATTTCGTTCCATCCCAACGCTAGCCGATAGATTTTTTCTGGCTGCGCACGCATGTCATATGATTTTATGGCATATGAAAGCTTGAGTATCAGTTTGGCTGCTGTAAACTCGGCAATATTCAGCATCCGATGAGAACTTGAATTTTAATTCAAGTTCTCGTCGTGAATTAAAAGTCAAGGGTCAAAAATTAGTAGCGACAGCCGCCACTTGATGGTGCCACCATGAAATGACTCTCACATTTGGGGACTTGCAGTGTCTGTGAGAGACTCAGTCGCCAAAATGAAACCAATTAGAAAACTATTTGGACTGAATTAATTTTTAAAAGAACTACAGGTGAAGCATTTTGGGATATCTTGGAGATTAGAATAGTGAATTCTTATTGTAATAAGACTTTATTTCAAAGATTGTTCAATGTAGAGCCCTATTCAAATATTTAAGCAGTTGGACACAGTCTTAACAAATGTTTTATCGCATCAGTGAATTTTCGGAATCCATCTCCAAAAATCTATGAGAAATGAGAAAAAATTAATAAAACACCAATATTTTTTAAGCATTCCACTATTCCCAAATCATTTAAGATGTGATATTTAGTTTACTCCATAGAGAGTAAAAGAAATAAAAAAATGAAAATAAATAATGTACCTGATCTGTTCAAATATCAAACAAATGTATTTTCAAGTATAATTAAGAGAATTCTTTTTAATGTATTCATTATAACATTAATTTTATACTGAACTAAAAAAAAATGGAATTTGGAAATGGGGAAGTATTTTTTTTATCCAAGTGTTTACAAAAAGTTATACACGCCAAGTTTTATTTGAAACAAAACGAGTTAAATATTTACACTCTATCTTGAAAGAATTATTAATATTGACAGTAGGGTATATTTACTTTATCAGCTATAATCCTAATTTTATTCTACGTATTAAACTTTTCACGTACAAAATCTGATATTTAATTTTTAATTTTTTTTTAATTTATGGAATATTTAACTAGTGTGATAAGTAATACAAAATTATTCATTTAGTGCTCAAAATTAAAATAAATCATGCAACTAAAGGAATTAAAAATATTGTAAATTTTAAAAAAAAAGAAAAATGAATGAGAAGATAAGTTTTTCAATAATTTTAAAATTATTTTCATTATTCTATTTGCTTATGTAGGAATGTTTATACAATTTAATGCGCATTAAATTTTTAGCCTTGAGAATTGTGTTGATTTAATATACGTTTCTATACATAAATTAAAACACTTATGTGCATTAATGTATATTTGAGAATTTAAAAGCACCTTTTAAATTCATTTAAGCATATTTGTAGATACTTTCCCCGTAATAAGTAGCAAAGAAACTTTCAATATGGGGATATCAAGGCAAACAAATAGTTTTTAGTAATCAGTCAGGCTGGGCGAGACGTATATATATACCCCGGCAGCACACTATCTTTGAATCAATTTGTATTTATATTTTTCTTAATATGTAAAAAAACTGCAATATATATTATCTTTTAAAATAAGAACTATGGATCAGTTGTTGTGAAAAACTTTGAAAAGTGTCGAGTAGAAATTTTTTTTAACGTCAAATGTTTTTAGGAATTCATTTAACTTAAGAGGATCCGCGATTTTGTTAAAAAAATTCTATGACCTAAACTCTTTCTAACAAAACTTAACGAAATTTTAAATTTAAGAAGGATAGCCAATTACAGGAAAAGTGGAACTTCGCAATGAAAAAAATTCTGTTATATTAGTTAACTCTATTAATTTCTTTTTGAATCATTAAAATCGATATAAAATTCGTATAGTTTCATTGGCAACAGCAGAATTAATTAAGGATTACCAATTTTTGACAACTATACAAAAAAACCACTCAAAGCACAGTTTTATTCATGTTTTTTTTCCAAACGTGATAGTTTTCGAATCTCCCTAAATAATTAGTGGTGAGGCAATGATTTTTTCAAATTTTTCTTGTCTGCATGAATAATACATCTTTTCCTTAATTATTAATTACAGAATGAAATTAGCAACAAAGCTACTTCCAATTCTTAACTAAACAATTAAGCATTGAGAGGAATTTTTTATTTAATCTTCTACATTTTTTAATGATATTTTATCATCATATACGCATTTAATACTTTGCTTCGCACGCGAAATCAGCTAACGTATAGTAATTTTTTAATATTATTACGAGTTCAAATATATATATATATAATTTTATCCCCACTTTTATTTGTAAAAATTTCGGGTTCTGTTGCTTTATGCTGATTTAAAATATTTTATAAAATATTAAATGTAAAATTTACCTAGGTTATACTTGATCGAAATTCATAAATACATTGAATGTGTATATCAGGTTATTCTTCAAATTAATTAGCCTCTAAAAGTTAAGTACAACCAGTCTTTTGTATATAATAAAAAAAAAGAAAATCATTAAATTTTAAAAAAACATTACATTTTAAAACAGTTATTTTTGGATTGTTCTGTCGAAGCTAGAATAAAAAAATGAAGCAGAAACGATAGAATACAATAAAAACTTTATTAAATCTAAATGTAATCTAACTCTTATGTTCCATTCGCGGGCTCTCTCTCTCTCTCTGTTATCTAAAACAAACCTTATTTTTCAAAACTAACAGGATACTGAATTACAAACGTGATCAGACGATAAATTAAATTTCGAGGCTTGATCTATAGCGCTATATAAGCGTTCACCAGTTATTTACAGAATTCTACGTGATTTTACAAGCTTTTATTTAACTTACAATGTATGTATGTATGTATGTATGTAATTGGTTCGGGTGGAATCTTGCAACTCAATTTTGAAGCTGATATTTTCATCACATTGAGCTGAAATTTTGTATACACGTTTAGTTTGGATGACAATGCATGTTTTGACCATTTATATTCCGATATTGCAATTAATTAAGAATATATTAATTAAAAACGTTAAAAACCATTAACATTATTACAACAATGCAGACCAACTTCAATATGTCTGCACTATTGCAATAATGTTATTGTTACAACAATGACAAACGTTGGCGTCGAAAATCGGTTTTCAGCCAAACTGGAATTTCATAACGTTGCGCTATTGACTGTATTAATTAACTTTGTCTAAAAAATAATTACCTTTCTACAACGTAAAAATAATCTAATTTCTACAACGTATGCAATTTTTTTACAAGTTTCTATCTATTTTCTTGGATTTAAATTTTTAAAAAAAGTAGAGCTATTTTTCAAGTAGATTGGTACATTGTATTCCTTTCTCAACGCTGCCAAGTTAAACTGAGATGGAGTATTGTAGAAATTCTTTAAAAAATTTATCTATCTTTAATCTATGAAACTCAGACAAAAAATAATTACAGAATCGGAAAGATCATTTATTTCGTACCGATACGGTATAATGTTTTTTACCGTATCGGTATATTATACTTGTATTTCTAACGATTTTTTTAAATGAGTCACAATCGATGCGTTTTTATGAAAATAATGTCTAAATTTTTGTGCATGGATTTTTTTTTGTTTAAATGAATCGACATTCCGTACTAAAACAGCTTATGCTTTGCTCTTTTAGAATCAGTCATTTAAAAAATAAAATGCCGAAAACTTTTTTTTCACGATTTCTCAAAAAATACTCAAAATTTTAACTGAACATTTAATAACTTCGTCATTTATGAAGATAATCTCATAAAAAAATTTTCGTGTGTAGAACAAAAAAACCCAAATCTGTACGAAGATTGAAAAATTGCTTAAAAATTACGGATTTAAGAAAAAAATTGTGTTTTTCGTCTAGTACTTTTTTTGCGAGAATTCCTTTAGCTAGACTGTTCGAAAATAACCGTCAAACGACCTAGCAACAATGATGCTTTGAATGAGAGAAACAGACTGAGAAACCTGTCCAGTGATAACTAAAAAGTAAAAATAAATTAAAAGTAAAAAAAACCTTTTTAAGAAACAAGCTTTTATTTAAATGCGCTAAAAAGAATAAAATAAACTTTTTATGTAAAACTTTTTTTACTATCAACTGATAACGTCCTTACACAATTTATATGATATAAAAGCTTGTCGCGAGATTTACGTCTGCAGATAAACAAGTACATTGATCTGATTGATCGTAATTTGCAAAGATTTGAAACTAAGTAAATAAGAGTACTTTAATCTCGCGACGAGCTTTTATATCATATAAATTGTGTAATGACGTTATAAGTTGATAGTAAAAAAAGTTTTACAGAAAAAGTTTATTTTATTCTTTTTAGCGCATTTAAATAAAAGCTTGTTTTTTAAAAAGGTTTTTTTACTTTTAATTTATTAAAATAAAACATGTTTTTAAAATACAAAAGTTTAGTTTATTTTGCTAAGTTAAAATCCGTATTTAGAATAAATTGTATTACACAATTCTGTTATGTAATACATAATTTTCATTCACGTATATGAATGAGACTATTATTGATTCGAATTTAACAGACCTATATATATTTTCAATCCTTGTCAAACATCCGGGTTAGTATCTCATTATATTACCACTGAATCAGTAGTGAAAGCAGCTGATCGGAATACACAAACACATGCAAATTCGCTTCCCGTAATCTCGATACAACATCCCATTCGACGGCGTGTATTGCCGTAAAATATTCTGCCGCCAGACTAAACAAATACCTTCTAGCTGTCTGCGCGAAACACTATATAGTGTTTTGCTCAGAAAAAATTTTCCAAGATTTTCTGTGAAATAAATAACGGATTTCGAGATAGAAGAAAAAGTGAAATCTAGATTATGGTATTTTCCCGACACAGAGACGCGAATAAAATGTAATTTCAAATATAAAATAAGGATTTTTTTTTGCGCGGACATGAAGACAATAAATAAAAGCATTAAATGAATGCTAGAGTATACAGTATATTAATTAACTTTCATCATATGCTCTACACTGTTATGTATACTGCATACATAACAGTGTAGAGCGTATGAAGTTTAAAATTTTAAATTTGAAGTTAAGGTACTCTTTAAAGAGACATCCAGCTCAATTCAACAGACTCCAGATTTATTGTTTAAAATAAATTGTTTATTTTTTAGGGTTTTATGAATGTGTAATGCCTGTCAGTTCCTGCTTCCCTCTGAACCCCCCTTGTCTACCCTCGACCCGGCAAGATGTGTGGGAGGAACTGAATAAGCAGTAGACATGATTCACTCTAATTATTTTGTTGTCACCAACATATCAAGCAGACACAATAATAATCTAATTAAGATAACAGATCTGATAGCAGAGCGTAGAGGTAAGACTCGTTAGCTTGGGGATATTAATACGGATCCTCAACTGATTCCAAGATAACGTAAACAAGCTCAATATAAACTACGTCCGCGCGCGCACTAATAAGCTAAACTTATATTTAAATAAGGATCGCGACACCTGTACTTTTATGAAGTCGAGTCCTACACTTGAATCCTTGAATGCGATCCTTATCCGGATTTAATCACCGTAGATTGATCCTCTCTTAGAAATCTTCAATTGATAAACTCTGATTGCACTTAATCATTTCACGATCCTTCACTCACCAACTAACTCCTAAAACTCGCGAATACAGAATTTATGTAATATACTTCATTTTTGTATAATCACGCTTTCTTCACTCGGTGAAAGTTGGTTGAATTATATATTTCCCTTAAAGAGTCCTCAAGGGATTAGCATAGCCGCGTATAGATCAGTCACAAATGTACTGTTTTAATTTAATTCTAGTTTTATAAATTGTTGAAAATTTTTTTCAATCTTTAATTTTTCATTTTTTTTAGTGTAACATCATCTAAATGGGCTAAATTTATATGACGTCATGGTCGCATGATAAATGCAATACCATGTTTTCAAACAATCAGTTCTTGTGCTTCACTATTGTCAACTTTTGCATGTTGCAGAAAATTTCTTTGAAAAAGATCATATCTGTCAACGATAATAATGCGCAAAAGTAATTAAAATGAATTTGATTTAAAAGTACACGTATTACACAAGAATGAATTTTTAATTTTGAAGAATCTTTTTTTAACGTATCTACATAATTATCCCGTTTGAAATTGTATCTAAATAATGCGAGTAAAAAAGCAAATAGTCTAATGTCAGTCTTGATTTCAGTGGAGAACACCCCCGATTGCCTTTAATATGTGACGTCATGCATTTAGCCTATTGTACAATGAAATACTAATGCTAAAAACATTACAATGAAATAAAAATTATAGTTTAAAAAAAACTAAAAACACCCTTTTATAGTTAATAGAACTAAGTTGTAAATTAATCTTTTAGTCGCCAAACCTGTAAATGGGATCTGAAATGAGTCGACAGATGCAGGATGGAATTTGAACATGGGGAATTGTTAACCCTGGTGATTCTGATCAGGGCAATGGAACCAAATTATTAAATTTTTGTACTGTCATCGGCCTTGGACAAGTGAGCAAAATTACGAATTAATCTGACTCTCTAAAGTGGGTAAACGTTGAGTTCAAAGATTCCTTGACATACAAGTGAAGCTTATAAAAGAGTGTTAAAAATAACTATATTATAGCAGACGATTCGTCTGAACAAAGGTCCATAATCTGAACAATCCTATCTACGATTCTCAGGATCACAACTTTTGGTTATCGGCCGGGACTCAGCTACGGTAGTACATGATACATAATACAGAGTTGAGACAAAAAATGTATACACACTTTAAGACTGGTTAATATGTTAAAGCCATAAGTTTGAGATCCCATTGTTTATTGGGTTTTGTAAGAGATGGTATTAACAGTTGGGATTTAGTGTTTCGATGCGTTCAACAATAGTTCAGTGACAGATGGCGCTATAGAGGTTTTAGTAGGGAAAGTAAGACCATGGCGCAAGCATATCTGACCTTTGAGCAGTGAAAAAGCATTTTGAAATGGTATTGGAAGTTCAAGAATATTAGTGAAGTGTAACGGCAATGGAGGCAACAATATGGAATAGAGCTACAAACACTCTTAAACATTTCTCGCTTTCGCTATAAGTTTGAAACTGATGGAACAAAAAAAGATATGCATAAGGGACGAGTCAGGCTGGCCACGCACATAAACGAGCGTGTCTTCTAGAGCAGTGATACTCAACCTGTGACCCACCGAGTCTTTTTAAATAGCCCGGTCATGGCCCATTGCTCTGAGCAATTTACTTATTTAAGAACAATGTATTAAAAATTTCGTGGGAAATCCTTTGTCATGAAATCAAATGCATCAATTTTGCTTTTTTGCTGTTGATGTCGTACGGGTGTGAATTGATTATATTGGTATTTGTATTGGTTATGGTTAATGGTAACAGACAACATTAGAGTAGCGAGAATTTTTTGGGTGGAACTAATTTTAAACTATTCTTCATACCTTGCAAACCAAAAATATTCGAAGAGAATAAATATATCGTTTCAAAACAAGGAGGAGGTTGACTATTTTGTACTGAAAAACAAACATGGACCAGTAATTGTTCGATTTGTCATGAAAGTGAGTTTTAAAAAATACCAATAAACAGGAATTACTCAAAGACACTTTTCCTTCCACACCCTTCCACTTTCAAGCGGTGATAAATAGGCTTTCTTGAACAAAAGTGTTTTGATAGTGTTATTGTCACAGGGGTGACAAATACATCAATGAAATTTGTTATTGGTAATCATATCAAACTGTTCACTGACGCAGAAATTCTGAAAGTGTTTCTTAAATGGGCTTCCAATTTAGTCTTAGTGACAAAAATAAAAAAATAATTAAAAAAAAAAAAGCAAAACAGGAATTTTATTATTTTGATCAATTTTCCACATTTTAAATTTTCCATATTATTATAGTCTTAAAGGATTTCACTCCCCCCCCCCCCAGCAATTTATCTTCATGTTGCATCCCTCTTGAAATAGCTGACATATGCGGCCCAGCAAAAAAAAGGTTGAGTATCCCTGTTCTAGAGTGTTAAATTCATTCGCACGGTCACCACAAGAATCGACATCCCAATGTGAACTTGTAACAGGCGTGAGTAGGACTAGCTTAGATTGTATTTTGCAAAAAGCAAAAGGAAAATTTTACATATACTACAATTTTTACACACACTAAACGCGGCGACCCAGGTAGAACTGAGTTTTGTGAATGATACCTCACGCAGGTTGAAAATGATGCAACTTTTGTTCACCACAAATGATGTGGTCTCTTTATTTATGGGGTTACCTCAAGAACGTGATGTACAGCAAGAAACCGTGCACTTTAGGGAAACTATTCTATGAAATTGAATTGGCCAGTCACGCTACCCTGCGAGATGTCACCAACAATGCACGGCATCGTGCTCAAAAATAATCGGAGGCAGGTGGACTACAGTTTTGTACACTTATTGTAACTTTCGCATTTTTATTCACTGCACTATTTATATAATATAGTATAAGTTTTTTCTTCATCAAAGAGTGTATATGTTACCGTTAAAAATGATCCGTTATTTCATAGAATAACTAGGTATTTCATGAAATAGCTAGACAAATCAGTTAAAGTATGTAAAATTATTGAATTCTGCAATTTAACTAGGTATTCTATAGAATAACGATTACTTGATCGTTAAAGTATGAAATACAGCACTCAAAAGTTCTTTGAATCGATTCTAGCTGCTTTGGAAAGAGGATTTTTCCGATTAAAAACTAGAGATGGTCGAATGAAATAATTGTACTCCAGATATCAGTTCAGTATATTGCAGCGAGAATTAATTTCTATTGAAGAAGTTCCAAATATTGACACAACACTTCGATCTGTTGCAACAGCTCAAAGCTGCGGTACTGGACAAGAATTTAAAAAGTGCTCGTTTAAAGAAAATGCGTAAAAGTAAAAAGTGGGCTTGTTTAAAAAACAATAAGCAGTCCAATCCAAAGTATCATCACAGCAATCCTTGTCTTAATAAATAATGAAAAGTAAAATAAAGGTACATCTCATTAAATTTAAATTAATATTCTCTTACATTTTTGTTTAAAAATGTTTACACATAATGTTTTTATGAAGCAACAGTGTTTTTTTCCTCCAGCTATGTGTTTTTGTTGATAATATTTAAATATAATATATTTTTGCAGCATATACTTTTTTCCCTTTCTGTAAAACTAATGTTAGCAATACGAGTAATAATAAATTATATCATCTGCTCTCCCTTATTATTTATCAATTATTTATCTGCAAAAGAGAGAAAACATTTTTCGAGAGATTTTAGCTATTTATGATCAATTAATTTATAAAATATTTTTGAAATTGTTTATTTTTCACTCTTTAACGGTCTATCCTTAGTTATTTCATAGAATAACTAGGTGAAGTATGAAATTTTTCATCTATAATATAATTTAACTGACTTGTCTAGTTATTTCATGAAATACCTAGTTATTCCATGAAGTAACTGAATTATGCACAATTTAAAGGTAATATATATATATTTGATTATCCCTGAATGATTAAATTTTTATCACATCTTTTGTTATTCCGATGTAAGCGACTTTGTGATTATATCAGTACGAGATCGTGATACTAAAATTGTAATTCTCTTTATTTCTCAGTTCTTAAAGACAACAAAGTATTATTATTTCTTTCAACAAGTTAACTTAAATACGGTAAAGTTCCACATCAATTTAGCTTATATATTGTTTATGCCTTTTGTGACGTTTCAGTTTAGTTTTTGTGGTATTTTGCATTAAAAAGATGAAACCTTTTTATCCAATCATCGTACGACAAGCCTCAAAGTTCTAGTCACGAGGAAGTGTGAGGTACACAAGACAAAAATAAGTTTCTTGTGTTACCCATTGATATGAAATCATAGAGGCATTTAAGTATTATGTATCAAAACAAACTTTTAATTTAGATTTAGCCTGTTTAAAATACTTAGAAATAAGATTCATTTAATAATAGGATTGCTGCTGCAATGGCAGAATTTATCTGGAAATTTTAATGATTTTAAACTTATGATTTAAAAACTAAAGTATCAAATTGTTTTTTACTACCCCAAAACATAACTATATAGCACACTTCGCATTGGCCGATATAGGAGTTTCAAAGAAAAATTCTTAAACATTTTCTCTTGGGGTTCAATTTTTCAGCAGTTTAACTTTGATAAGCTTTGTTTTTAAAGTTTTGATTGTTAAAATGTGATTTAATTTTCCTTCAGTATATTCTGGATTTGAAATAGGATTTAAAAAAATCAGCTTAATATTTTATAAGTGTAAGAAAAAAAAAATTGTTAAATTTAATTCGAGAATATGTTAAATTTTACTTGGCAAAACGCTTCAGTTAAGAAATTTGAATTATTTGTTTCGAAATTCCTTTTTCAGAGGTTTTTTACTGAGTTGTAACAATTAGTATTGATGAAAAATATGAAAATTAATAAAATAATCAACTTTATTAGTGTTTTATGAAGCTATTCACATTAAATGAATTACATCAAGTAAATATTAAATTGTATTATAAATAGAAAAATCTGTAAGCCACATCTAACCTTATATACAATGAGTCCTACAATTAGTATTTAATAAAAAGGAGATTTTCTAAAAGGAAAATATATCTTGATATCTTTTTGGTGGATTTTTCTCTGTTAGTTGTTGCAGTTCTTTGAATGACGGGAAAACAAGTTTCTAGAATTTATTCGCCGATATGCCGGAAGGGATGTTTTTTCAAGACGTCTTTTTTTTACTATGTCTTTTTTTAAGCAACATAACCTGGGTACGTTCGAAGAATTTGAAAGACTCGATGAATTCAACAAAAAAATTACGGGACTCTCCGAATTTGTTAATGTGATGTTTACGTTAATCCCATAAAAATTTTAAATAGGAAGCAAATTTCCTAAAATTTTCAAATTTGGAATTGTATACATAAAACTATAACAAAAAATCATCAATAAGCAAAGAAGCAATTCCTCCTTTCTTAATAGGAGAAAATAATTGAAGTCGAAAACACCCCAAAATTTTAATACGGATGTTTTTGTACCAATAAATAACAAAGGGTTGATGATTGCTATAAAGCGGAAGAAGCCTGATTTTAAAGGTCAGCCTATCTTATACTTCATACATTTGCAGTGCTGTAAGGTCTGGCACATTCCGATGAAAAGAACTTAGGAGTATGATGCTTTTTTGCTCTTTAATGAACGATAAAGTAATACACAAAATATCATTCGCACTATTTGCAAATTAGAAGACTTTAACTTGTGCCATCCGGGTCTCGTATCATATTTCTCTCCTTTTTCCATTTTCCTTCTCAAGTTTTTTAAACTTTAGTTTCAGTTTCAGTTATCGTTTTAGTTTTTTTACTCCTTGCCATTAAAAGAGAACATTCCTTTCTTAAAGGTATCATAATTCAGGAAAAAAGTGCAATTTTTTAATAATTGATTGTTTTGCCAAAATCTATTATAAAAGCAGAAAATAGATACTTAATGATTTTACCACAAGAGCAATGAACAAAGACAAAATTTGAGAGCTGTACTGTAGAAATTAAATTAATTTGAGATTTATCAAAAAAGTTAGGGAAATTGAAGTTTTTAATATTTTTTTAACTATATGAGTTGCAAGGATAATTTTTTAAATGAATCAATTGTTTCAGCTTTTGAGGTAAAATGTGCGAAGTTAATTTTAAAGAAATTTTTAGAGAAATTCATGCCGTCTGTAATTGGAAATTTGAAATATGACGTTAAATTTATAAACTACAACATTTTTTAATGGTATGGGGAAATATTTAAATTGTTGTGATACTTTATGCAACATTCACATTCATAAAATAAATTTTATATTACCGCATAATAATATATATACTATTGTTGGAGCATCAGCATTATTTCATTTTGAAATAAATATGTGTTGTACAGGCTTTTTTTCAAATTTGATTAATATATATTTTTTTAGAATTACTTTTTTGTACACGGTTTATCATTAATCATCAAAGAAAAGGAAGATTTAAATAGCGGTTAAATTACAATGATTTCTTAATAAAGAGAATTTTGGTATACAAAATAAAAAAAGGCATATTAAAATAAAAAGAGAGAAAGAGAGGATTAGATTTATTCACAAACGCGTTTCATATTTTCCCCCGAAAATTATTCTTCAAATAGTTATTTGAGTGCGGGACACATGAATCATTAATAGTGAAAGAGAATTCATAAATCACTTCTCATTTCTTTTAAAAATTTTACAATATTTTTCTTTAAAAAAAAAATATTTTTCTCTCGCGATCGTTTTCTAAGGAATGGAAATCTAAAATGCATATTGTTTGACAGTAACCGTATCTGTCTGATTGGAACTGATCACGTGATCTATTGTGCTAAATTTTTCTTTCGTCTGGTGAGCTGGTTATTTATTCTATGGAATCTTACTTCGTTAAACTTAGTGCGAATACTGATTTGCAAATTAATTTTCAAAAATTCTCATTACAACTAAAGAATTAGTAAACTAAATTCAGTAGTTTGGTTTTTCAGTTTTTTTAAAAAAAACTACGTCATTAATTATTTATCAAGTGCTTTTTTATTTTTAAAATATTTATTAAGGTATTATTGTTGAGGAACGTACTTTCTCTCTCTCTCTCTTCTCAATTTTGAACCTTTTTTTTTTGAAGGAGACATTTTTAGGTAGAGAGAAATTGTTCTTTTTTTTTTATAGATTATAAAGAGAAATGCAAATTTGGTTACTGTGCATAAATAAGTACTTAAGCCACAGTGTTTCTCAAACTGTGGGGTGTACCCTCTAAGGGGTGTGATAACTCTAAGAGAGGGGAGGGGCGCGAGCATATTAAATAGACGTAAGCAAAGAAATTTTAAAAAATTACTAAATTACTGAAAGTAAACAAACAATACATTCTGACATAATAAAATTTTTCTATAGACATTTACACTCATTTAATAAGCCTATAAATGCATCAGTACTTCAGGTAACGTATTTCATAATTAATTTAACAATACTATTAGAACTAGTTTAATAATTACAAGTAAATACATGGGATTATCATATATAAATTTATATACAAAAATTAACGCTTACTTTGATAATCTGTACGGTTTATAATTAATTCCTTTAACTACAGGTAAAAGTTACGCGATTTGCTCCCCAATGCCACCATTTTCCACGTACGCACGCGTATGTTATGCATTGGGAGGAGGAGAGATATATAAGCAAAACCTCTAGAATAAATAAATCCTTCGCAAACACTGTCAAGGTCCTTTCAATGCATTCGAAAGCCCTTGGAATAATTTTATGGGTAGCAGTGCACAGAAAAGATCGTACTTCAGAAAGACGTATATGTACGTCTGGGGAAATAACGCTTTGAGTGAGCGAGACGTTTTTATACGACGATGGAACTTAAGAGGTTAAAGTCGTATTGATGGAGAAGCGTCAAAGTATAGTATTATTGAATTCAATACATTGTTATTATAAGGAAGGGGGACGCGATGAAAACTTTGATTTAATATTGGATCGCGCGCAAATATATTGAAAGTTTGAGTAGCAGACTTAAGCCTAATCATGTCATCTGTATCTAGAGAAATGAGAGCTAAAATCTTTTTTTCTGTGTCTGATAACGTTAACGGACGAAAAAGTACGAAGCGTAAAAAATGAGATGTCATTTTAGATATCCTTCTCATTATGAGGGGGAAAGTTTCAAAGTTTGTAGTCCTTAAATACTGTTACATAGATCGGGTTCGAGGATTTTATGCTATTAGACTCAAAGAGCAAGATAGTTCTTTAGGAGTGATGAAAAATTATTTTAGAAAAAAAAAATCCTTGAAATACAGGATACAGCATTAAAATTCTCTTAATAAATCCCAGTAGATTTTATTAAGCGATAGCTCTTTCTCGAAAGATCCGCTTACGTCATAGATCGTGATATTAATAGATTGCTTCAGTAATTTCTAGAAGTATCCATATGGTCACCAAGTCGCCAAAAAAGATGCCAACATTTCGCCAAGTTTCTAATTAATCTCTATTATAATGTAAGGAAAGACGTTTCTTGCGAATATTACAATTTTGGCATAAAACAAATACAACAAACGTCGTATTAACGTATTACACACCTAGATATAAATTATTTACACTATTTTAAGCATTCATTCGATAAAATTGGTAATAGTACGTTTAACATTTGT
Organism: Trichonephila clavata; assembly: GCA_019973975.1. Taxonomy (NCBI): domain Eukaryota; kingdom Metazoa; phylum Arthropoda; class Arachnida; order Araneae; family Nephilidae; genus Trichonephila; species Trichonephila clavata. The sequence continues at coordinate 33,483 of BMAO01036300.1, forward strand.
TTTTATTTGGATGGCCTTTCGTCTTGAAGTTTCTGGCTCAAATACAGGACATATTTTTATAACTATCCGATAAAATATTAGTATTTTTAATTATTAAAAAAAGTTTTTGTTGCCCAATTTATTAAAATAAGCTTGTTCATACTATGTTCTTGCTCTGATTGTCGCAATTCAATTAATTTTTGATTTTTAATTAAGTGGGCTTTGAGTTCATTTAACCATTAAAGTTCATAATTTAAAAGTTTTAGAGCTAGCACTCTATAAAAAAAACGTTTATCGTTGAAAACTTTTATCCATAACAGGTATAGCAGTTTTTTGAACACGATTCAGACATAACATTGGATTTAAGATAAAAATAAAAGTTAATCCGTTTCAAACAGAACATTAAAAATTTGTCGTAAAAATATTTATAGTGTTAAATTTGTAATTTGATTGAACTTTTTTAAATTTGTTAACTGTAGATTTGTGAAGTTGATATATATATATATATATATATATATATATCTGTGTTAAGCAATTAAATATATCACGATGATTTGGGATCGCATCTGCGGTAAAAGATTCTGGATTTTGTTGAACATAGAAAATGATATTTTCTAATTTTTATTTATAAAAATAACCTTTATACACTTTTAAACTTTTTACAGAAATATTGATTGAAATGTAGCGAAATACTATTCGTATATTCCATACATATAACATAGAGACAAAATTCCCGCTGTGTCTTATATTAAAAAAAATATTTTGTAATAAATTACTCGATTTGGATATGAAAAATTGTGATCTCTCAAATAATATTTAGACGAGTTAGTCCAAAGATCTTGGTCAAAAATTCATCCAGTAGGGCTTTAGTGCGATTTCTAATTTTATTAAAAGCATGTCTTAAGTTTCTGTGTATTAAATTGAATTGAATACAGCATTCACTGGATGAGCTTTTAATGGTTTCTTAAGGGACATGGTACGATTTATATGAGAAAAAAAATCTTTGATTTATATGATGGCTTTTACAATTTTTTTGCTTTTAACGAATTTGTGTATGGATTACATAAAAAGTTTTTTTGAGCTCAAAATACTAAAAAGACTAATCATGTATTTTTTTCAAAGAAAAAAAAATTGAAATTCATGGATTTCAAGTGCCTTCTACAGTAATTGACGTTCATACATGAAACTTGATTCATTAATACGACAAGCTATGTATAACAAAAATTTGTATGGGTTTTCCACTAGCATGCTTGATACTTGTAAAATACTTTTTTTCTGAATTTTTATTGAAAATTCTTTAAAAAATAAGAATTGCATAAAAAATAAGAATTCTTCAAAAATGCATAGCAACTTTTGTTACATGCACTATTAGCAGCAGGTAAAAAAAATAAGCATTACGGACAGTAGAGAAAAAGCATTAGCATTTTTTAAATAAAGATAACTGAGTAATTATTTTTTTCTCAGATAAATCCGTTTCAAGTATTTGTTTGCCATTGGGATGGTAAAAAAAAAGCTATTATAAATCTGATATTTTTAAACTTAGATCATCCAATTTTTGTGAAATTATAGAAAATTAAAAAAAAAAAAATTAGGGTAAAAATATATTTATTTGAATTTTTGTCAGGTGAATTGTACTGTGTCCCCTTAATGTTGCCTTAAAAACAAGACCAAGACTGTTGACAATGGATTTTGTAATTTTGAACCAAATTGAAATAATAAGGTTGACTTTTAATTTCCACACTTCATCAACTGCAGAACCTCAACCGGTTTAGCGTGCCTCAACCGGTTGCATGTGATAGATCCTTAGCGATATTTTTTTTTGTTTAACATTTATAAACCCCGTGCACCACGCAATGTATAACACAGGGGGCATACAACACAGACAGAAGAAAGGATTACAACACAAACATCCATGCCTTCTCCGGGATTCGAATCCAGTCCCTACGGCACCGCAGTCAGCTTCACTGACCACTATACCGGATGGGCGGCCTTTAGCGATATTAGGACTCGAATTTTTGTACCAACTACGACAATGCAGGCCATAAGCTCGCAACTATGACCATTCAGCTCCAGTGGCCGCTGGGGTACATTTGAAGTTATGAGACAAATGTAGCAGTTTAAATGTCTTTTTTGTCCTTGGAAAATATGACCACGGTTGCGAAGTTGCACGGGGGACATTGGTTCATGGCTGGCGTTGAACTTTTCAAATCGTGATTACGAATAAATGTACCACTGAAAATCCATGTTGCATCAACTTGTCGAGGGGCTCTGATGTATCTTGTAGAGGCTTAAATATCTGTGAGGAGAATAGAACTCGCAACCTTCGGTTCCGTAAGCGCCTAACATACCACTAGATCAAAATGATCACTTCAATCCAGGGATTGTTACTGGCTTATATAGATACCACTGCTACGCTAATCTCCCACCAGTGAGTCGGTGGATAGACGAACGAGCGATAGAGTTGTTATGGCGAGCGTATGAGTTGTTGCAGTTGCGTCAAGTGTGTCTGATGGCTTCGATTGACGCGTCAAATGTGTCTGACGGCTTTTGATTGCTCTTTCGGTGGTTAGATGGCGCCACGACGGCTGCGCAAAGGTTGCATTTTTCTGAGTTCAGCATCAAGGTCACTAATAAGGCGGGTAGAACTCGGTACCTTCTGATCTGTAAGCACGTAACATACCACTAGACCAAAATGTTGACTTCAGTCAGGAGGCTGTTACTGGCTTATATAGATACCACCGCTACAAACCCATACATTGACATGGTTTGGAGAACCGTATTCTAATTCAGATGTCGTCATTATCCCTTAATTGTGGTTTCAGTTTCTGAGAATCGTTGCCAATAGCTCTCGTAATGCTTCAAGCGCGAAAATAAGCAATCAACCCATTTTACATTTAAAAAAACCCAAGTTACTAATACCCTGGTTTAGCTAGTCCCAAGTAGGCTCTGTATCAAAATATCTCGAAGGCCCTTTTTTGGAAATGGGAATTTTGTTAATGGGAATATTGCAAATATTGTACGAGTTTTACTTATTCATGTTGAGGCCCCATTAGCTTGGGGCCCCCGTATCATTGTTACGGCTGATACGGTGGTAGCTACGCCCCTGCACTAATAACAGTTGAAAGTGTCCATAGCGGTGATAATTAAATCCAATCAAACTAAACTTAGTTTTGTTTGAGAGATCAAAGCTTTACTTTTTGAATTACAGTTTTTAATTTAAGTTTTAATGTGTACCGATTATATGAGGATGCATGGATCATAATTGTTTCTGATTAAATAATTTTACGGTAGCATTTTTTGTAACAAACTATCAGAAGGCTATTATAAAATGAAATATCACTCGAATAATTGGTAGATTAAATCTTACGTAATTTTCTACTTTTAACCTTTAAATCTCCAATGATGATCGTACTATAGGTGCTCTTTTCATTCTAATTGTTTTAAACAATGGAGCTCTTAAGCTACGTTTAATTCAACGAGGCCTTTCAAGTTAAATAAAACTGCAAAATGCAGTCAACTATATAAATATTTCAGATTTAATTTAAATACTTTTCACGCACTTGTGTATAATTCCCATTAATAATTTGTCATGAATGGCAGACTTTTCGTGAAATGATTATGAATAAGTTAGAATGGAAGCAGAATAATTTCCATTCGCATTTTAAGTCAACATTTATTAGAATGTCTGGTTCCCAATTCGAGCTTTGTGATTTTATCTGTAAATTTAATACTATGTGATGACTGATGGAAATAACGTTTGTATCGTAAATAATTTCAAATAATGCATTTATTTTATTGGGAGTCTTAAGAATTGAATATTTTACATTAAAATTAGTGCAACAAGTTTTTAATACGTTTTAGTTATTTTATTCCCAATAAAAATAAGCTTTGATTTTGAATAAATTTTTTAATTAATTAATATAAAGCAGGTTTTTTTTTAAAAAAAATGCATGATCCACTGTCAAAAGTTTCTGGGATAGTCTATAGCAGTGCTTCACGACCTTTTTATTGCCGTGGACCGGTTAACGTTTGATAACTTTAACGCAACTCGCTGGAGGGAGACGTTGATTGTTTATATTTTAGATCATTTTAATTCAACAAATTAAAAAAATTTCTGCATTTTGTTCGCGCTTCAAATAAAATGCAGTTCCACCAAAGAAAAAAAGGAATGTAAAATGATTTAACCTAAGATATAAAGTGATTTCCACGGAACAACGCACAAACCCAAAAGAAATACATCACAGTAAATAAAATAGGAATAATTTAATGTTTTTTGGGTAGCGGTACAGTTTGTTCCACGGAACCGGTACCGATCCACGGCCCGGGGGTGGGGACCACTAGTTTATAGTGTCGATCTTATTCTATAACGTTGTTGTTACTAATGCCATCCTGAACAATGGTGTTAGACTCACGAAATCCATTGTGGTAAAGGAGCTAGATTCTTGTCTGTCGTTAACCACAGCTTTGACCACTGCAGGTGACAGTACGTTTTGGGTCTTCGTTCCACCCGAAATTTGAGAGAGAGAACACCCTGAGGGATAGTCAGGTGTGTTCCTTCACCTCTCTTCCTCTACCACCAACCTCGTAAGAGGATCTTATTCTCAAGAGTGCTCCCATGCCGTACATGCATTACGTATTTAAAAACATCCATGCCTTCTCCAGGATTTGAGTTCAAACCCTACTACCGAGTACGTACGCATACCTACTTATAACGCAATAACATTGAAACATATCTCCAGACTTAAACACGATTTTTATTCGTCTTTATTCAGCGTATATATTCTGAAGTCTGAAAAGGATGCAATGAAACTAGATACAACTCTTTGTAGAATATATTTCTCGACGTAAATATTCGCTGTATTATTTAGTTCAAACCAACAACTGTGTGTAAACCGAATAAGAGCTATCTAATATAAGATAAGGAATCATAAAGTTTTGATTATTACTAAAACTAATTTAGATAAGAGCTTAATTTTCAAGTCTTTTCCTAAGAATTTCTGTACATAATCACCAACCCGAGTTACATTTCTCTTAGTGGTTTTTAGCTTTTGAAGGCTGCCAGCTTAGAACTCAGAAGATAGGAGGTAGAAGAAGGGTTTTTGATCCAAAGTGATGCCCTTCGTGTTGTCATATTTTCGACTTACCATGGGCTTTGAGCTCTGGAAATAAAAAAAGACACTTGGGGTCAGATTAGAACAGGGTGGATGGGGAAGAATTTTAAACCATAACCATATCGCTTTGATTTTTTTGTAGAAAGGAGAAAGAAGGTCATTGTCTGTCAGAAGAGTGTCACTTTTGGTGATCAATCAATTTTGCTGGGTCGTTTTTTGAATAAAGCATCGTGCAGTTTGTTAACCGATGTACAGTAACAAGCTCTGGTGATGGTTACTTTGTCCCCAGACCCTAAAGACTCCCGCCCTTGATTTCTTATAACCTAAATTGTCCTAATATTTATTCTAGAAAATATATTTCATTTAGACATTAAAACTCCAGAGGAAGCCCCAAGGCCTTGGTAACCAAGGGTTTTAAATAGCAAAACACGTGCTGTAGACTTGGTTCCAATCTTTCCTTGAAACTCCTATTCTGTAGCAAAGCTGAGACACTTTAAATCTAAGTTGAAAGTCCCCATTTTAGATTAGTAAGCAAGGTTAGAAGCATAGAGAGTCAGTCACATCAGGTGTCCCTTAGTCACGGTTAAAAATTATGAGATCCATCGCCCCATTTGTTTCTAAGTTAATAAAAAAAATTAATAAAGCAACCTGATTTGCCCTTTCATCTTACAACCCCATGAGTTATAAATTATGCACTCAATTTTCCAATTAACCGCATGTGAACTTTAAACTACAGTAGAACATCATTTGTCCGAGCGTTTATTATCTGGAGCGTAAAATATCCGAACCAAAGTCCGGATATGTATTCGAACAGTGCAATGCTCAGCAGTTGTTTCGTGGGAGGCCAAAAGTGACGGGAAAACACAAGGTGAGGGATATTTGGGGAATTTCAGTTGTGTGATTTGGTAAGTATTTGCGCGGAATATTAGGTCAGTTTGTTTCCAAGTGAGGGGGTGCATACGTGCTCTTTTGTTGGGTTTTGTTGATGTAGAAACCTGGATGGCGATGCAGAAGACTGTGGATTTCAAATGCTAAATGATGACGAGATTGTGACTTCCGTGCAAGAAGAATCCGACCTTGTCGCCAATGAAACGGATGAAGACGAGGACAACAAAAACAACAAAAGTAGCAGGGGTCCATGAAATGCTGACGCTTTTCTGCATTGGTACGAACAACAATCAGAGTGCTGTCGTACCCAATTACTGCTGCTCAAGAGAATCAGAGACCTTGCAGCCAAAAAAAGGTGTACAATGGTACAGCGAAAAATAAGTGATTATTTTCCACAATAAAGGTAAAATTGCGTCATTTTTCACCTATTTTGCTTTTTCTTTCAGCACATATCCCACATGTGATGATTTTCAATATTCGTATAGTGTCCGGTTTCATATACTGCATGAACAGCATTCGGTTTTCGGTTATCCGAACAATTGCGTATCCGAACGGTGTCATGTCCCAATTGATTAGGATAAACGACGTTCTACTGTAATAATTCTTATTAATTTGTGTTTTAACAACGAATCGGACAGAAATATTAAAATTAAAAATTAGAGGTTTGGCAACATATTTACCACAATTAAAACTTCTCAAATTTCATGTGATTAAAAATAATTGTTGTAACATTTTTTTATCTTAAAAGTTTTCGGATTTGATACTGTCAAAAATTATCAATAAAGATCCAATAAAAATTATACAACCTTGCAACGTAAAGGCAGAAAAAGGATTAGTTGAACAAGAATTTCCTTTTTATGTTGTTCAAAAATGGAGACATTAAATTGGGCTTTAGCTTTTATCAAGAAAGTCTTAAGAAAAAAAATGAAGAGCTTGATCACAAAGTTTCACAAAAAAAGAATTGTAACAGTTGCTCAAAATAAATTATTGTTGGAAATTTTCTTTTTTAAAATTTTCTTTAGAAAAATTCTCTTTGAGGGGTATTGTCTTCAACTAAAATTTTTCATAGAAGAAAATGTATTTTATTATACTAAATGTTTATTTTTCAAAAAATTCAACTGATTCCATTGAAATCTGAAGTGTGACTTTGTGTACTATATTTTTCTTTCATTTTCATAATTGTTTTTCTTTTTTTGTTCGGTTTTAATAAAAAAAAAGAAGCAAATTTTTTTTAATGGTTTCCAGATGATACCAAACGACTGAAAATGTTATGTCGCTATTAAACTTCTTTAGAGAAAGATTAATAGTAAAAAAATACTATAAATTATTAAAACATAATCAAATTTTGAATTTTGTTTTTAAACTATAATTAAAAAAGTAAATATTTAAAATTATTTTTGTCATTATTTTATGGAATATAAGGAAATTATGTGACACTTAAATATATATATTTATAGGAATATTCTTATTCTCATATTTTTTTATTTAAATTGCTTATTGTTAATTTATGCTATTTTTTCTCAAAAAAAGCTGATATTTATTATATATGTAATCTTTTTTCAAGCTAGCAATTGAGTTACATATTTTATGTAATTAATTTAACTTAATTATGTGAATGCTGCTAAAGAAAACTTTAAATTAAAAAAAAATTCTTTTTCAGTCACTAACTTTTTGCTTCTCATATTTAAGAGAAAAAAAATATGCGTTGAATTTGAGTTAAAATAAAATACTATAAACTGTGTTAAAAATTATCCGATTATAAACAATATTTTTAATCAATTAGATAAAACTTGAGTGCTAGAGAAATGGTATTCATCTTGAAATAAACTATTTAAGTGTCTTTGGTGAAAATATTTAAGAGAATTAAAATACAAATAAAATACGAGCTATTTTTCATTTTCTGTAGTTAAATGTCATGGAAGTTCATTGTACACTTTTAAAACAGGCACATTAAAACCGAAATCAACAATATCTAACTTTGTAGTGTGGACAGCATAATAAAACGTAAGAAGTCATAGTATAATTTTTTAAGATTAAGTTTAATTTTTTTCTTAACATATTACAATTGGTTAAATTCTTGATTGTCACATGATCAATAAAATTACGTGTTTTCCTTTAAAATCAAAGCTGACATTGTACTTGTGATTCTACTTGTAAAACTTCAAATTTTGTAAATGGGTAAAAGTGCTCAAGTATAAAGATACTTCAAAAAGTTTTTAAAATTAAAAGAAAAAAGCCTTTATGATGCGCTTACTTTTAAATCAAGATACTTTTGTTAACTTATGAGTGTTACTATTGCTGACAAATTTGTACTTTTTTTAAAAAAGCAAGTTTATACAAAAAGCAAAATTGGCAACACCGAAGCTCGTGGACTGATTGGCTGAAAACAAGGGATTGTAGTCATGTGACATCACACACAGTCACATGAATTTAGTCTATTCAAAATTACCCTTTTGGTTGGAAATACTACCGACTGTCTATTTCTGGGATCAACACACAATGATTTGCTAACTACAACCGATACGCCTTACAATTTTCAACTGCAGACAAATGACGAAATCAATATTTGCACATGCATCCTTATTTTTACATTTGTGCACATGGTGAACAACCGCAACTGTTACAAGGATGAAGTAAAAACTCAAGTTCTATCTCGGCTCAAAATTACGAGGAACGTAGCCAACACCTCCTTGTATCCTTCTTATGCGTTATTATAATATAACTAAATCAATCAAAAACAGAATATAAAAAGAAATAGAACAAATAGTTTTTAAGAAATAATTTATTAAATTAATCAGTCACTCTAGCGTGCGACTAACTACTAATATTTTTTTTATGCCGTCCTTTTGAAAATGAATTTAAATTTATTTGGTGAAATAAATATTTTTTTTCCACATGAACTTCAAAACATTTATTTGGCTTGAAGATTTTATGTCATTCACAATTCAACATAAATACTGCACGGCTATTGAAATTCTTCTGAACTGCAGACACAATTCTAAAAAAGAATGGTTACACAGCAATATTTTATTTGAAATGAGTTTCTTAAGCTGATCCATATATTTATTTACAGTAAATTAATCCAACTAAAATCATAGCAGCTGACCATATATTTTGCAATCAAACCATATATGCCCATCCAAGTTCATTTAGATTTCATTTCCTTCTATTTGATAGAAAACAATACTTTAGCAGAAATTCTTGCTGTAAATAACAATCCGAAAGAATTCCCAGTAAATACCGTTCGTAAATTTTATGGCTTCGCATTGCTCATTCGTGCGATGGTTTTACGAGCCCCCTCGTAATCAACCCCGGAACAGTTTGTCCTGGCTTAAAGACATGAAAGTCTGCGATCACAAGAATAAGCTCTTTCTGTAAAGAAATGTCTGTGTTGCGGAATTTCGTGTCTTTGTAGCATTTAAGTTTGGATGAGATCATCGATAAATTTGCTGTGATTGCGTATATTGTTGGAGGGTTTTTCCTTTCTTTCTTTGTAATGCCCAATGGGAGTTTCTGCTTGGCATAAGCAATTTGTTTCTGTTTAATTTTAATGGGCTTAATGAAATGCATTTAAGGTTTTGTTGATGGGGAAATCACGAGAGAAAATTATGTAGCCTGAAGGATTTGAGTATAATGAGTTAATTTTGCAAACTTTGAGAGTCCTTGTAATGCGATATCTTAAAAGGAAATTGGTTTTCATTTGTTGTTTCACTTTAACTAAAAATGTAAACATCTTGTAACAATTCCATTCCAGGAATAACATATAGCTGTAAAATAAGAGGCATGCCATGAAATTAAGAACCGGTTTGGAAAAACTAGCATAAAATTTTTTTTTTTCAAAACCAAATTTATTTTTACATGAAAAAGCATGTCTTAAACTATTTTTCTACATAGTTATCACCATTGTTCAGTTATTTTTCATATAGGGAAACCAACTTTTTTTCTGTTCCTTTCTATAGTGCCAAAATAATCATAAAGTAGTACTACAGAGTATACACATATTTCTGTTCAAAATTCAACCAAAATTATAATCAAAAAGTGTGGTTTAGCAAACTAGAACGTAGCCAGAAATATTGCATCGGCGATTTACTTCAATTCCATATAGACATTGTCAAGCAATGGATTCCATCGCACTGTGGCATTGATAGGAATGAAAATGCTGATTTCATGGTGAAGAAGGGGGTAGAAATCTTTCAAACCTCTAACAATGCAGTTCCTTTTTATAGTTTCAAAAGAATCACGAAGTACTGCAGAGAACACTCTTCTGATCGAAACTCAACCAAAAGAATAACCAGAAAACATGGTTTATCAAACTCTTTGATATTCCAAAATGGCTACGAAATAGAGCTGTGACCGAGTTTCGAGTCGCCAATAGCCACGACTGCCTATCGAAGCATCTAAACATGATAGGCATTGCCCAGAATTCCCTTTGTACACTCATGTCCATAAATTAAGGATAATTCAGAATCACACAGAAATTGAACTTTAAAATAAAAATTTCACCTGTAGAATTATCACACACATCTTGAAGAAGAATATGCAAATTACAGGAAACCACCAGATGGCGCGGATAGTACGTCACAATGACGAGAGTGTAAGAGAGGGGTATATAAGAAATGGTGGCAAAGAAGTAAAATTGTTCACAAGCGCTTTAAAAGCTTTTCAGTGCAATATCCGCATAGTTATGGCACAAAGGAAGCATTTGGATGATTTTTTACGTGGTAGAATTATCGGACGACTGGAATGTGGACGTACCCAGCTAGAAGTATCCGAGGAACTTGGAATCGCCCAGAGTGTCATCTCCAGGCTTTGGAAACGATTCCAAGATGATGGTAATGTGAGTAGATGTTACAGCACAGGTCGCTCCCGAGTTACAACGCCGAATGAGGACCGGTATTTGGCAGTTACTGCCAATAGAAACAGACGGAGCACCGCATCAGACCTATCTCGTCAGCTCTCTTCTGCTACCGGTACGACAGTTTCAAGGCAGACCGTGTACAGACGCTTAGGGCACATTGATCTACATGCTCGTAGGCCTGTCAGATGTGTTCCCCTTACCGCAACTCACTGTCGCCTGCGATTAACCTTGGAGTAGAGAGCATGCATTGTGGACACCGCAACAGTGGTCTTGTGTGATGTTTTCCGACGCGTCCAGGTTTAGTTTGCAGTCTGATTCTCGCCGGACTTTCATATGGAGAGCGCCAGGTATCTGTTACCACCAAGAGAACACCATTGAACGACACCGTTACGGTGGTGCAGGATGGCTCGTTTGGGGAGGAATTATTCTTGGTTCCAGAACTGACCTGCATGTTCAGAGTGTAACGATGACAGGCCACATCTATCGGGATGTCATTCTGGAACAACATGTACGTTTGTTTCGGGACGCCATGGGTGCTGAATTTCTGTTTATGGATGGCAACGCCCGTCCTCACCGTGCAAACATTGTAGATGAATGCCTTCAATCGGAGGATATCACCCGTATTAATTGGCCAGCATACTCATCGGACTTAAATTCAATAGAGCATGTGTGGGATATGCTTGGCCGACGAATTGCAGCCCGTCAACCCCCACCTACCTGTCTACCGGAACTTCGGAGGGCATTGCTTGATGAGTGGTGTAATATTCCCCAAGATCAGATTGATAATTTGATACTCAGCATGCATAGGCATTGTAAGGCCTGTATTGCATCGTCCGGGAGACATACTCCGTATTAACCATAATACTAACCATGTTATACTGTTTTTTTGTAAATAGGTTCTTTTTTGAAATTTGCTCCAGGGAGTAAAAATTGCAATTTTTATTAATTATGTCAAAGATATAGCATCTTTTTTGCTCTTTACCTTTTGTTTAATAAATAGACTTTACAAATATGTCAGATTTGTTTTGCTTCTGTCTCTTTCTTTGCTTGAACTTCATTATCCTTAATTTATGGACATGAGTGTAAATTGTGCAACTCCAGTGAAGAAATAAATGGATGCCATTCATTTGGCACGCTGCCTTGTGCTCAGCTTTGGATCCATGTGGAGCAGATATTGGGAGGTCAGAAACAAAATTTGGGATTTATAAACTATACTGTGGGATTGTGTTTCGTTTCTTTTTTTTTGGTGTTTCTTGTTTTTTGTCAATATTTTCTCTTTCTCTTTTTGTTTGCATTCGTTTTGTAATCCACCATTGGAAAGAAAAAAAACTTGTCTTCACCCTCTTTAAAAAGAGGTGAAGCCAGTGAACAGTTTCTGAAGTTTGTGGAAACTAGTTACAAAGCAATTCTTTTGTAAACCGTTTGCTTTCATGAATTTTCTCATTCACTTTTTCAGCATAAACCATCACTAACAGCAGAAGACCGTCCACTCTGTGCTTCATCATGAATATAGGTTCTTCCCTCATTGAATTGTTGAACCAACTTTTTCACCATTCAACTGGCTTAACATTTCCTTGCGTTCATTAAACGGATTACATAACACATTTTACAGTCATCGTGATCAACAGTCGTCAACTTTCTCACCATTCCATATCTCATTATATTTCCCCCATAAATCTCTACAAGTTGACAAAGAATTTCAATTGGCTTAACATTCCTTGCGTTCAAAAAACGGATTACTGAACACATTTCACAGTCGTTGTGATCGACAGTCATCCTAAAGTTTTTTGAACGCTCATTAACACATGTATAAAAACAACACAATCCTTCTGTAACAGTATTACTGGACTGGCAATCAACCACAGACACGTGAGCGAAAATAGTGAACTACAAAAATACTACTACGGGTAGTAGAACAAAACAGTACTTAGTTTCTGGACACGAGTGCCAAGTATGTAACCAGTCATTAGTTTTAAAACTTTGATCAATATCGTTGAATGTTTGAAAATCCATGCTCTTCTTTCCGTAAAAAATGTCAGTCTAAAAGTTATTATTTACAACAATGATAAGCAAATATTTTTAGGAATGCTCGCAATATAATTATGAAATAATATCTAGTTTATATAGCAATGGTGGATCATGGGTTCGATACTAGTATGTACTTAGAATATAATTTTATGACTTTTTTATGATAACTTGATCTTGGTGATGTTTCAAAGTTTCGGTTGCCAATTTACGGTGACGACTTCTACATATGAATGCTAGCACTGTAATGGAGTGAACATTTTTGAAAATTCGAGGTTGGTGTTGGAATCTATTCCATATACGACATGCTGAAAATTTGATGCATGCTAAATCTGTTAAGGCTCAAAAGCTTCAGCTTAGCGTGGTGCGCAAGGTCTGAAGGTGGGGTGCTATTTTTAGTGCCCTCTGGTGACTTAGTCGTGGATTAAAATTATTTTGTCCGACACTACCAGTCCTCTATGGCTGCGGTAGCCTTGTAGCTATGGTCGGGAACGCGTGTCTGGAGTGTTGAGGATTTGAATACTGTACCACTGAAGACCCGGAGTGTAGACGGGCTGATGCATTTTAAATATGTCACGCTCAAAGTTTTCATGTGGCAGTGGTGTATTAGTTTGGAGAGGCCCCAGCTTAGGTGTTGTTCTCTGTACTTGACAGTGGCTCAAAATTTTGAGATACGCTTCCAATAGTCTTTGTGTTTCTTTATAGTGTGACTTTAATAACTCTCACTCACTCAGCTTTAAAACATTTGAAATAGAATATCAACTAAGTTGAATATTCTCCAATAAAAATCTTTTATTTTACTATATAAATACTTTATTTTTGAAGAATTTGACACTTCTTTTAACGTGAACTTGTGATGTGTAGATTTTGGGCCTTCATCAATCAATCTGTCAAATATATCATCCAGATTTATTTTTTTTTAAAAAGGAAGAACACATACCAATGAAATATAGAAATAATATTTACACATCAATTTCAGCACCTGCGCACTCATCCATTCTTTACTCTCCCAGGTCTGTATTCCGCAATCATTCATCAATTAAGGGTGTATAAATTCCCATCGAGAAATGATTGGTCTCGCCCAATCCCTTTGGCAGCTAATATACGTCCTACAACTCGAACTTGTCAACGTCCATTTCAATCAAGGGTATAGAATGGTTATTAATGAGAATTCCCCCCTTTGTCTGTGGATATTCATATGAGTCTGCGATAAATCACCCTGAGCTACGATCTTATTCTTTTACGGGAATCGGATTCCGCAGACCAAGGACGGAGTGATGTATTGGAACAAGAGATTTCACGGGGCTATAGTTCATTGAATTACTTAATGAGTAGGATTGTGGAATTTCGGTATTATGAATTGTCGCCAAAATGATTGCCAAGCCTGAGGTTTTGCCAAGATATGGTTAATCAAAATGAAACTGGAGATATGTTTCATATTAAATTGGCAGTCTTCCTGCATTTAGTTATTATTTATGAAAAGCCCTGTTTATTAAATATATTTTAGCAAATTACAGACTGTAAGGATTATTCCAGTAATTAGTCATCAAAATGATTAGTAGTCGTCACACAGGACTACTGTGTGGCGTAGTTTTCTTAAATTGAACAAAATTGATGTAGTGCACTGGACGTTAAAGATTAAACAAAATGTGATAAATTCAAGGTTGGGTTCAAGGAAGTCTTTTTAATGAAAAAATGGTTTATTCATTTAGATTAGATTACACAAAAACAAAAAATATTAACAAAAAATAAGGACAAAGGTCATGGACACTGTCCAACAAAACTAGAATTTTCCTCTCATTTGGCCGGTACTGAAGTTTGGTGATCGCTAGAGGACGTTTCTAGAAGATAGTCACTTAGGAATTGTTACGACAAAAACGGTGAGAATCACTAGAGTAGCTAGTCCTGAATGGGACCTGTACCAAAATTCTTTAGGGGCCCTTTTTTGGAAATAGGGGCTCTGTTAATAGCATTTTACGACTATTTGTTTATTTATGTTGGGGCCTTTGTCATTCGGAGCCCCATATCATTCATACAGCGGTAGCTATGCCTTTGGTTAGAATGCTTTAAATGTTATTGTTTTCTTCAACATAATTACTCGAAATTTTGAGACATGAAAAGTAGGTTGAATCCGAAATAAAATGAATAAACTTTCAGAAAAATTATGAAGAGAAAGGAAATATCCATACCTCTAGCGATAACTTATATCTTCTTGAAGTTTTGGAGGCCCTACCCAAAAGTGAGCCCATTTGTGACTCTTTTATCGAATTTGGTGTCCATACTACATGTAAAATTCAACAAAAGCGTTCTTTAATAAAATGAAGCTTTATTAGAAAATTCGTTAACTACATTTTCATTTCAATAAATAATAGATCTTTAAAATTAATTGTTAAACATATTTTATATTCGATATTTATCAAGCTTAATTGATTCAAACTTGATTGAGTCATACAAATACTGAATTTTTCGGAAAATATGTCCGGGAACAGCATTTGACGATAAAAATTGTTTAGAGTATGATCTTATTTAGTCAGAGATGAGGCTATTGTTAAGGTCATGGCCCTGAACCATGGACTAGTTGGCCCATACTTTAAGACATTCCTGCCTATCTCATATCAAAATATGATTAGATTTATAAATAACGAATTTTAAGATATTTGACATTAAAAAAGTAATTAACTTTTGAAGAATCGTTATAAATACCAATCACTTGATTTAGAAAATTATAGGTTAAATATATAATTGTAATACAAACAGTAGTGTTGTACATTAAAAATTGACAAGAACATAAAAATATTGAAATGGGTAATATGCAAAAGATATTGATGCATTTAAAAAAAAAATTAAAACCACCTTAAGACCTTGGAATAAAAATGCTTTTTAAAATGCATGAAATCATTTTTGGTCAGGCAGAAAAGTTGGAATTAAAATTGAGTAAGCAAAATTCCATTTCGGAATATGGAAAGTTAGAATTGAATTGGATCAAGGAATTCAAAATGCAATTTATTCCACCAGGTAAGAAAGAAAGTTATATGGATTCAGCTCAAAATTTGAATAATAAATACAATATATATTGGCTTGCATTATCAATCCAAAGGAAAAACTAATGATAAACGAATGTGTACCGTAAAAAATATTTCGAATGAACTTTTCGAAGAAGTAAATATGGAAAGAAATGTTTGCTCAGAATTTCTTTGCCGTTAACAGAATAGCTAATCATTCAAATGAAGGGGAAAATGGAGCTCTTCTTCCCATATTTCGCATTATAAAAAAAAATATAATAAACTATCCTGGAACGTACGGGCGGTAAAAAGGGAGATGTGATGGCAGAGAGGGAAAAAAATTCGAACTCTTCTTTCAGTCTCTTCGCCATTTTACGCCCGTCATTAAGGTAAAGTGATTCGATTTTCAGCCTTTTCTTTACCCCCTCCCCTTTCAACTCTTTCCAACCCTTTTCGCTGCCTCCACCGTCTACCGAGGGGAAAGAAGCTATTATTAATGATCTCTTCTTTCAGTTTCAATTTCTTTTGTCTTCTTCACCGAAATGTTCTCTCCGTTTTCCCGCCAAAAGATAGTTTCCTTACGAGCACAAAAAAAAAAAAAAAAAAAAAAAAAAAAAATAGAACACATTTTTTAAAATATGAATCATAAAATAAACATTCTAAAAAGTAATGTAAAATTTTTCAGACAATGATTGGGTTTATCAGTATAGCTTGAG
The DNA here is from genome assembly GCA_019973975.1 of Trichonephila clavata. Taxonomy (NCBI): domain Eukaryota; kingdom Metazoa; phylum Arthropoda; class Arachnida; order Araneae; family Nephilidae; genus Trichonephila; species Trichonephila clavata. Next base: position 50,062 of record BMAO01036300.1, read on the forward strand.
TTTTAAGAGCTTTGTCGATATTTGACGTTTTCTCTCCCCCCTGAAAAACGAATGTAAAGTTAATCGATTTTGAATTATAGCCCTCTATTCTTGTTATTCACCGTTCTAAGTTCGTACAGTTACAGTGACGCGTTGTGTATTCATTTCACAGAAATTGATGTTCGAACGTAAAAATCACGAAATGGCTCCAAAATGAAGTTAATATACTTCTTACCTTTAGAAACGTGATGGAACTACGTTATAAACTAACGCTGAGAAAGATGATGCTTTCCAATTCTTTTTATTGTTCTTTGTTATGTTTTCCGTTTAAAATTTAATTCAGCTGACAGAATTTAGAGTATTTGTAAGGGTTTACTCAGAGGCTAAATATTTCACTGGAATTCGAGCATTAATTCAAGTTTTTGTAACGGTTTAAGAATAATCGAGGGAAAATTAAAAGTGTAACTGCCGCTTACGTCATTACTTGGGGTAACCAAAAGTAATTAATAGAATCTCGGGGTAAATTAATATATTTAATGACATAAGATAGCACAGTTACAAAGAACAGACACTTAGACAATTACAAGACAAACATTTAGAGAAAATCAGTGAAAATAAGTAAAGTTTACAAAGTCCAGGATTGGACAACGAAACGGGGAACGCATGCTTGTTCCGATCCAAACTCTCTCTGACGGTACTACAGTGTTTCGTACAGTCACACTTCCGGTCCAAGACAATACTGTAATTGCGGCACCTACATTTCGGTCTTGGAACTATACCGTGCGTTACAAAAGGGTTTTAACTTTTGTTTATTCATAAATAGTTTTTGGAAGTCATATAGTTAACGGAAATGTGTGTAATTAGATTTATAGATAAGTCATATTTCATTTTCAGTTATATATATATGAATAAAAATAATTTAATGCATTCGTTCGATTCATTTGTATTTTCGGAGCAATAAACTTATTGCATAAAAATAATAGTAAACTAATTTTATGTTTTTCAAACTATGAACATATGCAAAATAGTTAATCGGAAAGTTGAAATTTTCGGATGCTTAAATTTTTTTTAAAGTTTTTCTATGCTACTTTTTTTTAATGCACAAATAATATTGAATATCCATCACCAATTTAACGATTCGTTGGTATATTGAAAAGCAAAACAACTTAAATGAAGATTTCAGATTTATGGTTTTCAATGTTAATGGGAGATGTAATTTTTGGATGAAATAATTCTAAGGTTATTTAAATAGTTCGTTTCCTTAAATTACTGTATATTTCCAAATATAATCTGATCCGTATGTATTATAAGATGAAAGTGAGTTTCAAAATTCATAACCCTAACATAAGTGAAAAAATTTCCTGTCATTTTCAAACGTGTAGCAGGTAAAACATGAGGAATGTTTTCCAATCGAATTTCTGCAAAGTAAAACACCAGGCGTCAACTATGATAGCTATGATAAACGTCAACTGGTAAAAATGAGTGGAGAGAGAAATACGTTTCTTTTTGCTGCTAATTTCCTACTACAGGTTCAAACATTTCAATGAATGAATGTGAATTTTACGAACAATTCGAACCCTTGGATACTGACACTGACTTTGAAGTATTTATCTGATTCTTTAATTATTTTTAGACAGTCAAAAGTTAATGATTAAAATGACTTGAGCATGGTTAACGAAACATGTCAAAAAATTCGTTTTATCTGAACTACGTTTTTCTCCAAGTTTAGTGGATTCATTTATAAACCTAGCCCCTGTACTTGAACTTAAAGAATGTTCTAAAAATTCTCAGGCTATATACTGAGATATTCAGTATTTACACATATTTAAATGTTAAAATTCATTTTAAATTTTATAATTATTATTTTCTTTAAAAAAATGAAAATACATGCTGTATTTCCTAATTTTGTTGGATTTTGTTTGATCATCCTCCCCCCATGTATTACATGCAATATTGTATAGCATAGTTTAAAAGAAAATACATATGACGGAATTGTAAGTACCTCCTCAGTTTATTTAAAATATCCCAATAGAAATAAACCATCATACACAATGCTTTCCTTTGATATACACAACACGGGGGAAATAATGGGAATAATTCAAATATTTCCTCATTTCCTCTAAATCCAAATTCTTCTGATGTTTGATTTTGAAAGCTTCTGATGAAGCAACTACGTACGTCATTGTTTCCACATTTAGAGCCTATTTATCCATTTCACTGAACTGATGAAATGCCGACTCTTAAGAGCTATAGGACCTTTATAATCCCTAATTACCCTACCTTCCTTTCATTAAGAGTCAAAATGACCTTGCTGGTAGCTATTTTTAGTCTTTAGAAGCATCCAGATATATTCTGGGATAAAATTCCTAATTAGTAATTTTGGTTCATATTAAAAGGTACACTTAAACTCCTCGACTCAAAAGGTTCTTGGAACTTTTATGTAATTAATTATTATAGAACAGCATTTCAACATTAATTTTATTCCTTGTTTTATCAAGTAACATATGGAATTAATGTTATTCTCGATTAAAGATCTTATGGGCTTACCTTCCTGAGGTAAAGGCAAAAATTACGATTCTGGGTGAGCTTTTGTTTCTTCCATGACTGTATTACAAGATTTCAGAGATAGTTAAGAACAGGAACGTCTTAAGGCATGGGCTAAATTGGCCTCAGTCACAATGGGTGCATCGTCTCAACCTTGATAAGATCATGATTTGAGTAATTTCAATGTTCAAATGTTTTTTCCGACTTTGGTTTCCAGAAAACTGGAAATTTCGGATGATTTGGCATGATGTTATACATGCCAAACATGTTATGACCGTCGTCCATGTAGAGGTAAAGACCCACCACCATATTCTATTATTACTCATTCAGTCAAAAGGCAGCAGTCGGTTGAACTGGTTTGTACGATAATAAGCCATGCACATTTGTTTTAAGTTATTGTTTGTAGGAGTATTTGATAACGTATGCTATGTACTGTCTACTTTTAAGGTTTATAGATGGGGCTTACATTTGCGTAAGGGCCCAGGGCCTACTTTTGCGCAGGGGTCCAGAGCTTCAAGAAGTTTTAAGACGTCCCTGGTTAAGAATGGTCATTTTATAGTAATATGAATGGATATTTAATCATATGCATTTCTTAAAGATACTCATTCCTTACATATTGCTGAACGTAATTTGTGATGTATTTGATCCAATTTATAATAGATATTACCGAATTAACAAATTTTGGAAGTCCCTTTTCTGTTATTGATTTAGAAACATTCACACTTTTTTGGATTCTACTCATTTGATATGTACGTTTGTAACAAACTAATGCGACCTGTAGCGGACTATTCGAGAAGCCGTCAATCGTGGGGTTGCTGTCGGGCCATGAATATCGTGTAGAACTTATGTCCCCATGTATGGTTGTTTTGCTAAATATGATAGTTTCCGTAATTGTCTTTACCGTAGCTCTAAATATGAATGTTTGTAATGATAGTGTTTACTCAGTGGAGCACACAAAAAATTTTCAAGGGGGGGAGTGGTGTAATGTACACCCCACATCACAGGGGGGGGAGGAGGGAAAGGATTCTAGGGTACCCAAAACCTATGTTTTGGTTTTGTAGTCCTTTGTAAGATCCGGTTTGGGTCCCAAACTTAAACTTTTCGGGGGGGGGGAGCTAATATTCTGTCTTACGCCAATGGAGGGGGTCCAGAATCGAGAATCCCCCATTCTAGTATCATACCCCAATACGCCACCAAACATATGTTTTTGATTTTATTGGTTGTCGAGAACAAAAAACAGTAAATAATAAATTATTGTATGAAAAACTAGCATTAACTAACAAAATAAACTATTAGTAACAAGTAATTAATTAAATTTTACATAATATATACAAAGGATTGTAATCAATGGAAAAAAATCAAATTTATGAGGGGGAGGGGTTGTTCAGGCCGTAGACCCTTCCCCCTCCGGTCGCTACTGTTTAGGTGTCATGTTAAACTCTTTAACCAAAGATGTTTGGTGTGCGACTGATGCTTGCCACGTGTTTCTTTTGTTTTAAAAAAAGAAATCCTGTAGATAATGCATTTTTCTAGTAAACTTTCCCAGTATTCAAATAAGAGACAGTTAATTTGAGAACTATTCAAAATAATTTCGCATACATTTAATATGGAGATTATTTTAGTTTTTAAAATTAGCAAAAAATAGTTATGCTGCTAAGATATCAATTATAGTTATTAATCTTTTAAAAATCCGTTTGAAAGAGAACCGCAGAAGAGATATTATTGATGTAAAGCAAAAAGTGAAGAAGATAAATGTTTCTTCTAATGATCACTGGGCGTAAAATACTAACAAATTATAGTAGCTTCGAAATTATTGAAGCAAATAACTACGGTAACTGATTAAAATGATTTAATTATTTACTCGACGAAAGAAGCAGGATTTAATTGGAAATTTATTTTCTCTTTTGATTTCCAAAAAATTGCGATTAAAAATAGAATAAATATTCTTAGTTTATTTAAATCTTAGCTAAGTATTAAAATTATCCCTTGGGATTAAAAAAGCTTCTAAAAATTACAAACTTATTTATGTGAGAAATATGTAAGCTGAATTAAGCACTTAATCATTTTATGTAATTACGCTTCTAATTTCTACACATTCTTTCTCTCTCTCTATATAAAAATTTCTTATGATGCTGTAATAAATTTATTTATACATTAGGTATAGTTAGTAAAAATGGGTCGCAAAAAGTTTAATTTAACTGAAGAGGAGTACCAAGAAAGATTTGCTTAGGGCGACCGCTTACTTTACAGCCAGCCCTTTCTTGAAAAATCCGCTTACGTCATAGATTGTGATGTCTCTAAGTCAGCAAAAATGGTCGCCATCATTGGCGCAAGTAACCAGAAAGGATGCCAATTTGGCTGTATTGCCAATATTTCATCAAGTTTCCATTGAAACGCCATTATAATGAAAAGGTCTTACAAATATTGCAATTTTTACGCTTACAACAGGGTGTTGCTTACAAATATAACAATTTTTATCATAAAACAAACACAAAAAGAGTAATATTAACGTGTTAAACATCCAGATATAAATTATTTCCACCATTTTAAGATGACACAATAATTACACAAGATAAAACATTAATGACAATTATGCCAAACATTGTGTCAATATTGTGTAGAGTAGCAATATTGGCTGCTCGAAATGAGGATGTGAAAAAAATGAATAATTTTATTTTAACAATATTACCAATAGAGATCATAACATGCAATTTTCCATTGACGTACTAAGAACGAAGGCAATTGATTTTAGAATAAAGGTAAATTTAAGGATTTATAGACAGAAATAAAATTAATATGGGTTAATAAATTTGATGTAAACATTTATTTACTTAAGCAATTTGAGTTCATTTATAATGTTCTATTAATGCTAAAACGTAAAATTACAAATAGTAATAATAATATTGAAAGCTAGTGAGATAAATTCAGTGTTCCTAATATATCTGAAATAAATATAAATGAATCTCAAATTATATTTTAAATTGCAGTTAAATCTTTTTTCTTTTTGAAAAGCGAGCTATAAAATACTATTCAATCGTCTTTCAGAAACTTTATAGATTAAATACAACTCTCCAATTGAATTTCGTGTAGTTGGATTTTATTAAGCCAATGAAAGTATTTCCATAAATAACATGGTGTACAACAACAATAAAATAACCTTTATATATTTTACATACTAGAAATACTTAGATAATAAAAGCAAAAGCAGAAAAAGGGAATATTTTAACACAATTCATGCTAGCCATTTTATAATATGAAAAAAAAAAAAAATATTTTAACCTTTAATATAAATTTTAAAGTAGAATTTCGTCAAATACAGATAATAGTATACTAAATTATTTTATCAGATTACGCGTACAATATTACATCCAATAAAATTTGATCTGTAGAACGCGTTTGACGTGTTAATATAATAATCAAGCTAAAGGTAATAAATTCGATTAGGTTAAATGAAATGTCATTTAGTGCAGCATTTATTAATTTAATTTAGGTTACACACATATCGGTAGTAAAAATAATAGGCTTAAATTGGGCATTATTACTGGATCAAAATTATCTAAACAATGCTGTTTATGAATTAATCAACCAATTCGATTAACTTCATGCATTAATTTTTAAAATAATTTTATCATGCCTTTTTTCATACACACAGTCGATTTCTTCAATAAATTAAAATATAAGTTTCAAGTTTCTTATGCAATCTTATATCACACACAAGTTTCAGTGGAATTGATTTAACAAATGGTGGTGTGGGTAAAGCGGACTGGGTCAGAGTGGACACATAAGATTTCATGGTCAGAGCGGACACTGCGAAACTCATCGTGGTTAGAGCGGACACATCCCCCCCTCATCTTAGAACAGATAAAGGGTGCAGATAAATAAGTAAATAAATGCTTTTAAGAATCAAAAATATAATTTAAAACAGTATTTTAAGTGGCAAATCTTTCACGCGGGTTAACGGATTTTTTTTGTTAAAGTTTTCTGTTTTTGCACTCGGTTGTCGAATTACAAGGGCAAGTACATTTTTGCCAATTAAATTTAATTATTTATATTAAATTGTTAAGATATTTTATAGTGCAAATGCATTTTAAATATAGCAAAATGTAATAAAAATTTTCAGAGAAATATTTAAAAATTAATAGTAAGTAAAACATATAATGAAGAGTCGAAACTACACAATAGATGACATGTGGATGATAGGGAAACAACACAATAGGCGCAAGAATGTCCGCTCTGCCCACCAAGTTTCCTTCACGTGTCTGCTGTGGCCACTGTCTGCTCTGACCACGAAACCTCACAAATATACCTCTCATGAGAAAAAAGTGTATTTTAAGCATTTCACAAGAAAGTTTTTCTACATATTTTTCAATATTTATCTATTCAGCTGAAAATAGTTTTCAATTTTAAGTGCACAAAAATACAAAAATAAAGTATAATTAGTGAATACTGCCATGAACAAAATCGTATCACATTATATAAATTGTGTCTTATGAAAATTTCATATACGTTTTCTATCACTTTGATATACACACTACAATAATCAAAGATAGGAACTTAATTCCGAACTCTTTTTCTTAAAATACAAAACAACCTTATCTGCATAGTAAGTGTTCATATAAATAGATGAATTTCGTCATCGAATATTGTTTAATATTCATGGATGGAATTATTGAATTCCATTTTCTTATAACAAAATGTCTTGTAAAATACATGCGGCAACATTGGAAATACTTTTTTTAAACTTTTGATTAATTTGCTTTCCAAATAAAAAAAAAATTGACAGATCAATACCAGTGAAGTGGAATGAAAGATCGTGACTTCCAATTTTCCAAATATCGTGAGAACACAGGCATTGAGCCATCGAAGAATAAATTAATTTCCTCAGCAACTGAAGCAAACAAGCACGCTATCTCGAAGTAAACTTTTACTTAACTTTACTTCTAAGGCTTGATAAGGCTACAAATTTAGCTTCAGAATAAACTATTTATTGGAGATCTCGATTGAAAAATACCCATTATCGTCCTAAATAATGGGTCTGCATCCAAAAATTGATGTGGCAAACTATGTGATCGTGTACCATGGTAAGTGAAATCTCACATGCTATGCTATAGAATTTAAGAAAAAGTATCATCCGTAATTTTGTGTTTAAATGTAAAAATTAAATTGTAACATTTGCGTAAGAGAGTTAAATTCCCTGGTAATTATTCCTGTGTTTATGAAGTAGTTTTTTGGCTTTATAATTAATGAATTAGAAAGCGTGATGGATTAAGTATTGTGTATTTTTGTTGCTTTGTTATATTTATATCTATGTAAGACCATATGTTAAAATTTGAATTAATTTTTATTAAAATATATAGTTTAATTTTAATGAATAAAGATATGGCTGTATATAATCTTATTAAAGATTGTAATGAGTTGTCTTGTAATTTTCACCAGTATAAGGAGCTGATACTTGAAAGGTAATAGTTAAATATTTGCTTTTTTCTTACTTAATATCCATTCAAACACTTGTAAATTTTTAGTTTATTTCTAATTGGAAGAAAATTGAAATTCCTTTAAATGTTTAACTCTACACCTCATAATAAGTTTAAGTATTCTTTTTTATTTAAAAGCAATCTCTCAGAATATTGAAAAGTATTAGCTTTCAAGATTGAATTCTTACTGAAGCAAATACCTCAAATATCCATCCAAATCAGAGTCAATTTTTTTAAATAATTGCAAACATAAATTTGTGCGATTGTCAATACATTTTCAGGTACTTTTTCGTTAGCCGGCCGCAAATGTCGCCAATTGTGAACTAAACGCGAGCCATGTCGCCAAACGAAGCAAATGACAAAACAGTCAACAGAATAAAGTTGAAAACTTTCAACTATAAGCAAATATTAATCAATAGTAAGCAATATAAGTTCAGCTATAAACAAATATTAATCAATAATAAGCAAAACACGTTCAACTCTAAGCAAATAGTAATTAATTGTAAGCACAAACCAGTTTCAATCAATCTCAATCTGGATAGTTTCGCACCACGTACCACATTGCGAATGCTCTTCTTCTTGCTGCATGTTGAAAGATTGCAACGCAAACGTATTCCATCACAGAAAGAAAGTTTCATTTCATAATTCTGATCTCATGTTGCATTCTTTGCCAATATACCTTTCTCTTAAAAAAAAAACGACTGCCTCTTCTTCAGTTGTGGCTAGATCCCGAATTTTCATCATTTCTAAAACAAAAACTTTCGCTGATTGTTCCTTTGCCAGAAAGTTCGTTGAGATCGCGAAATGACTGTGCTGCTTTCCATCCTTTCTCGAAGTGGTAGGCATAATATGGCGAATATGACTATGGTTTTCGACACGCATTTTTCTAAAACAATAGAAAAGATTATTTTTATACAAAAATAATAAACAAAACGCTACTTTTCACTGGTGAAAAACGCGCTGATATAAACGCCGGATAATTATGCATCAACCCAATAATATTTTCCTCGTCTTTTTGGTACTTTAAACCGTTTTGATTTTTTTTTTATAATTATTCCTCTCTTAGCCTTCTTTTGGGTTTTTCCGTCAGCTGCTTTTCACACGTTTTTATGTTTTACTATTATCAAGATCCTTTTTCAGTCAAAACATGGTTTAAAATTACATGGTCCTTTACCAATGACTCGCATGTAGCTTCTCAATGTGACTTTAATACATAATCAAACAATCCCTTTGGGTCAATTGTCTTTTATCATCTTTTTGGACTTATTCTTGATGGAATGGCCCAATTTTATTATTTTTGTAATTTAATCCTTTCGTGGGCCATTTATTTCTCTTTTCAATTTCTCGCAGTTTATTTTATCTTTTATTGACAATTAAACAATAGCAGTTAAGGAAATATAATTCATTTTGCCGAATTTTATGTTTACTATTTTAGGGGTGGGAAGAATACTTCCCAAGGAACCATTCACCGTCATAAAGAAAATTGAATTCAATGGTGGTTATTTGCCATGAAAGATGAGAAGCATGTTGCAATGCACAAGGGGATATCGCATTCTGCACACATGTAGCGGGTTCTCTTTTCTTGTCCCTTTTTGCGACATTTCCTACATCGTCTGTAGTTGGAAACCATCTTTGGCATATGATTTCCTACACTGGCTAAATGCACATTATTCTTTTCTTTGTTTGGAAGCTAGAAGAACGTCCTTTACTTTTTTTTTGAGGAATATCCGTCTATTAGCTGACAAGCTAATGTAATAATATACGGAATATTAGTTGGTCTAAACTTCTGTTTCTTTTGTTCATTTGTCACAGAATGAAACTATATATGATGTCAAGGCCAATAAGGAAACAATGCATACAATGCCACCATTTTACAAATCTTCCTCTTATTTGTATTTTTTCCCCTTAGATTGAAGCGTTTAACCCCTCCCTTGACATGGTTATATATAGCCACTGCTTTTATGTACAAGATACTTCTTCTTTAGTATCATCTTTTTTGATCTGACTTGCAGATCTCATAATCACTGAATTTTGTGCAGTAGCACAAAACTGAAGCGGGAATTAGTTTTCCCCTCGTCATAAAAAGGAAGGCTAATATATATTATAATGGATTTTCAGTTTCCACAGGTGCATTTTATAAAATCATGTAGATGAGAAGTAATCTTCCCAAGGCCCACAAAAGGGTTAAAACGTGAATTGTCTCCTTCTGTTTGTATGCTATATCTGTATAGAGGTTTCCTTCGTGCTCTGAATAAAAAGTTTAAATCAGTTAACAACCTGAGTACGTAACAAAATGTCGAAATTTCTTCTTAAAAGCTAATTCAGCTTATCTGTTTCTTTTTCTTTAACTGTGATAGGTGTATTATTTTTGTTGTTGGAAAGCTTAGTACTTTTGATCGAAAAAGAAAGCTACCCATTATCATCCACTAATGTCTCCAGAATCCCCAACAGCTATAGCAGATTGCGTAGAACGTCAAACCGAATAAAAAGAGCCACCGGCAATTAAGATGACTGACAATGACACAAACATGATCCGAGGGAAACTTTGCCATTATTGGATACAAGAAACTATAAGTGCGTCTTTACTGAGATCGTGTTACTTCTTTTTGCTTGGCCTTACAGGTTCCCATGGGTACTTGATACAACACAATTGATTCATATTTCTTACCAGCAAGCGCATTTCTTATTTAGAGACCCACGCAAGTGGGGCTTACGTTTCCATCTGTCCGTGAAGATTTGCTGCTTAATTATTTTACGACGCCAGAAGCATCTGTCTGTTTTTGATGGCGCTGTTAAGATGGTCTTATGTATAAATGACCAAAACATGGTGAGATTAATGATTCAGTATAATGGGAAGGGATTGGTACCTAATTATTAGTGTTTAGGTATTTGTAAATGATTTCTTTGATTTAGTACAGTTTACCAATGATGAAACGTGTAAAATAAGTCTGAAAATTGTATTTAAGAAATATTTTTGCTGCTTTTATTAGCAGCGAAGTTAAAAACAGACGAGTATTAAAATCATTCTGGTAATAATTCGTAATGTTTGGAAACATGCATTAAGGAAGTACATAATTTACGTAGAAACTTATCGTGCTTAATTAAATTAGCAGCGCATATTCTTGCATATTCTTATCTATTCCGATATCAATTGTTATGTTCAATGTATATTTACATTCCTACATATCGAAATGGACATTATATGCAATATCGTATTTATTTATTAGGACGCTTATTTTTATTTATCAATTAAAGTTATGCTACAAATTTTTCTTTTAGAAGTAATAGGATTCCGAAGGCAACTGTAATTAGAGGAAAATCTAAGAAATAATTGCTCATTTTGAAATATTAATCTTTTGTTCGTATTTATTTTTTGTGAGAATAGAAACATAAACCCAATAATGGTTATGATATATAGATTGGTTTTATCACATGTACAGTACAAATAGCCTCAATAATTGCAAATGAGTCATTAGTGTCTTGGTTTCTTGTAATTTCTTCTATGGAATCGAAAATATTCCACTGTGATAGGGAAGACTTGGAAACATAAACATATAGCAGTAAACATATTACGGTGGCAATTGTGCGAGTTGTAGTAAAGTAAGTTATCTGAACAATACCAACATTTCTTCAGTGTAATTTTCATAATGTTTGAAAATTAATCAAATGTTAATGAAGAAAGGTTTTTTTAAAATCAATAATGTTGCACAGATAATTTTAACACTAATGTAAAATATATGAAAGTTTACTTTATACCTTATGTAAACTACTGGGAGTTTATTTTTGTAATTATAACCTTTTATAATTCAAGAATTTTTTGTATTTGTCATCAGTAAGCAAAGGACATTGAATATTAACAAATGCGCAATGAATTATCTGTGCTAATAAAACGTGCAATGTTTTGTGCCAATTATCTGTACTATTTCCTGAATTCCTTTTTTAAGTGAAACTATTTAGGATATATTCTCTGAGAATATTAACTAAACTACATGTGTATAAATATAATTAACATACATTTCATTAGAGATGTCATTTCAGAGAATTTCCGACTATTACTAATGAACAAGTATACAGAATTGCAAGATCATAAACTAATTATTATAAAAAAAACAATTTTTTTTGTACTTGAAATAGTCTTATATTAGAAAGCCATCTAAAGTAATTAGTTCTGTGTGTGTGTGTGTTAACCATTAATTTATATAAATATAGAGAAGATTTAACCCACACATATATATTTATGATAAATGTACATAATATAGAAGTTATATGTTGGAGATTGTAATTATAGACCAGGAGTGGGCAGACTTTTCCAGGGTGCGGTCTACTTCTGATATTTTCAAGGGGTTGCGGCCCACCCAGTGTCAATGGCGCACACAAAGGTGGGGGAGGGGTCCACGGGTCTGGACCCTCCATCTCATAACCCTTCATTTTTTTCCGATTCATTATAGTCCCATGTATATAGTATGTAAAACGTAATTAATTATTTAATATTAGTAATTTTTTTTATTTATTAATATTAATTATTTATTCAGCAATTTATTTTTTAGTATTTTTTGTTCCCGACAATCAAAAAAATGTTTGGCTGCGTATTGGAGTATGATATGAGAATGGTAGACCCTCGACCCCCTTCCCTTTAAAAATTATTGTGTACGCTACTGCCCAATGTCGTAGGTATAATGTGGTAAGGAAAAGAAGTTATTATTTTAACTTAATAATAAGTACGGATTATGTACTTACCTGCAGAACTAAAATAAAAAAACAACACTTTTAAAACTGCGCTTAAAGCAAAATGCGATACAAACTTAATAATAATAGCCCCAAATATCAAATGATACATTTATTATGAAACAATTCAAAATACATTAAAGAAATAAAATATTTTTATCTAAAGTTAGTTTTCGTAGTTATAGTCAGTAGATGGCTTAGTCTGCGTACTGTCATTCAATCTTAAATTTTCTGTATATAATTATTAACTGGTAAAATTTTTAGGCGGTCACCCCAAAATGTCTTGCCGGTCCACCGGTTGATCGCGATCGACGTAATGCCCACCCCGGTTATAGACTATATAGTTGGCTTGAATTTTTTGTAAGTTGCTTAAATGAAACGATCGTGAAGACATTTTCGTCATTGATAAAAGAAAATCGGCTTGTTGACGTACCACATTACAATGGATCTTATTTCATAGCCCACTTTTTATCGCTAATATAGCGAAAAATTGGACTAAGTTTAAATACAAAGAAATGAGCATTTGGTGTAATTGGCTCCTTTTTTCCTTCCCATCAACAAAGGTATGAACAAAAGTAGGATTTTACCGCATATTCCTCAAAAAAAAAATTAAATTATTAAACTGTCTATATTGTATTAATTTTTTGAGAACTTTAGTAAATAGTTACAACCTATGATTAATTTGATAATATCTCGAAGCTTGTTATTTCAGTATAGATATACACAGAGAGAGAGAATTTTTCTATTGTTAACATTATATCTTAGCATGCTTTTAGCAATTAGCGCTTTTAAAAAAAATCTGTGGAACTTTCATAAAGGGCTAAATATACTTGATCTAACGCTTTATATATAATTTTATTTGTAGAGATGACTTGTGTTGGATGGAACGTATATTTTTACAGACAGAGATAATTTCATATGTTTAATAAAAATTATCACCCTTATTATAATGATTAGAAGGAGAATATATGTGGTAAATCAATTTTTTTTTCAATATTATACACAACCGACTCCTGTATGACGTTAGATAGGTTTAAAGTGGGATTATGAAGCGAACTATTTTGTGTTTTAAACATACCTACTGTAAACCTATTTATATTATGTTAGAAACAATATATATATGTTTATGATACACATTAATCATTATAAGTACCCGACAATTATTTTATGCAAACTAGAACATATTGGTACAAATACACACTACCTCCCGAAATTATTTTTCCATGCATACCTACTTAAATGTTTGATTTAAACCATTTTGAATCAGATGGTGGAATAGGTTTTATGAGCAGATATTAATGTAAATTCAAACTATATGTTAGAAATATCACAAGAAGAAAGCTTTTAAGTACAATTTTTAACTGATTGAGTCAGAGACTAAATAGATCATTATATTTTACTATAATTTAGTCTGAAGCTGATACAGCTTGTTTAGTTTAGTCAATGTATCGAAAATTTGCAGGAATGTATTGATGAGAAGGAAATATACAGTATTTACTCAAATCTAAGCTGCATCATTTTTCCAGTGTTAATGCTACTGAAAATCGGGTGCGGCTTAGAATCAAAAACAAAGCATTTGTTAGACGGGGGAAATTGAGCCCCCCCCCTTTAACCGTCCATTTTGTCCACTTGCATTTATGACTTATCCCCTTCGCAGTTTATCTTCAGTATTCATTCTTTCTTTTTTATACGCTATCTTTTTATCACCTAAACATCACCCTTTCATCAGTATAATGCAAGTATGAAAAGGGTTGTAATTTTTTATGCAGGGGGGGGGGAAATGGAACAGCGGTCACTGAAAATTTGACACGAATGAAAGAAATTATACGTCGACGGCCTAATCAAAATTATATTATCTTTGTTTGTAAATGTTCGATAATTTTTAATAATTCTTTTGAATTCTTCTATAATACATTCTTTTGAAAAAATTTTGCATAACAAATGCACTAGATGACACGGAAGACGACTCTGTGTGGGAAACATAATACTGACGGTTAGAGTAATTATAGGTTCATGTATGTATTTGAAAATTTTCAATACTGGTAAAATAAAGATACAAGGGGTGATCAAATGAAAAGGTACGAAACGACATAAAAATGAAACAGTTAAATATTTGCATATTCCGCCAAGGGAGAATGTAGCGAGACATCTCGGGATGCCATTGGAGACTCTGACTGGGATCGGATCATGCGCGGGTGCCCGCATGCGCAGGAGAGAGCAAAGGCTCTTATAAAAAGCGGCGTCCAAATGATGCGAGCACAGAATGACTCGAGCACAGAAAAAGCATTAACTCCGATGTGTACTGTGAGACACTCCGACGCCTACGCAGGTCCATCAAGAATAAAAGACCGGGGCTGCTCACGGAGGGTGTGGTTCTGCTCCATGATAACGCGCGTCCACACGTCTCCAGAGTCACACAAATGGAACTGGACAAGTTCCAATGGGAGACGTTGGACCCTCCGTCCTACAGTCCGGACATGTCACCCTGCGATTTCTATGTGTTTGGTCCACTGAAGAAACACCTGAAAGGAAAGCGCTTCAATTCGGACGACGTACTCAAGGACACTGTGAAGGACTGGGTCTCGTCACAGCCACATGAATTCTGGGAACAAGGAATCCTGCGGCTTGTTCATCAGTGGGATCGTTGTGCTCAGGCCTATGGTGTATATTTTGAATAAAGTCTATATTTGTACCCACCGTGTCGTTTCGTAGCTTTTCATTTGATCACCCTTTGTATTATTAACGTATTATTTCTCACTAAATTTAAAAAAAAAAAATTAAGTATTGAATATTGATGAACCTTGGGAACATTTTTTAAAATTTTTTCTCAAAAACGTGTAGAGAATTGAGAATATGGCTTACAATCGAAGGTGGCTTAGATTCGAGTAAATAAGTTAGTTCAAAAATGGTTGCAATTTGCTTAAAGAGTCTCATTTTTTTAATACAAACTCTGAAACTCTACCATAATCTTATAAGCAATATGACTTTCGATTCTTCTGGGAAGAGTTTTGAGCAAACTACGGTTCTATTTGAACTTATGCAATTAATTTAGCTAATAGATAAAACTGAAACAAGAAAAAAAATTAATGAAGCAATATTATGATAGACAAAGTTTAATCATCTGCTTTTGAAAAGTTGTTTAGACGGATGGCGTGCTGGTTAGATTATTGAATCACTTATGATAAACTCTCTTGGGATTTAAAGTTTAAGATTAATCAAACAAATTAAAATATACTTTGTGCGTGGCAAATAAAAATAAATGATGATTAAATTTTACTTTAATAAATATCTGTTAGTCACTTTTGCATGTTGCAACTATTATAAATTCAACTTCTGTTTCTAAATAACTCATGAGCGTGTCTTTTTTTAAATTAAAAAATAAACATCTCTAAGCATTAATATTTTTTTAAAACATTAATGAATTCTGAAGAATATCTTAATAATTTGTTTCAGAAATTATTTTGGAGTCTATTAGATTTTGAAAGTAAGGTTTTCAAAGTGGAATTTTGAAATTTGAGTTTTTAGTTCTTTCTGAACAAAGTTAAATAACTTAAATTAATATTAAAAATGACGGCACGTATTTCAGAGAATCTTTCAAGGGATTGATTGACCGCTAATTTTAACATGTTTGTATTTTGTATGGTTTAGATCATAGGTTCTCAACATGGGCGATAACGTCCCCTTGTGGGTGTTTGAGGCTTTCAGGGGGGCGTTGAGATGGTACGGAGAGGCTTCGGCAGATTAACCAAAAAAGACTTAAAAAAAAACACGCTGATTATGTACTAGCAAAAGTAATCTTTAATACTGTTTACCTTATGTGGATTGTATGTATTTAAATCAATCCTATATCACATGTACGAAAATTCACACATACGTACGGGAAGTGGATGAAAAACTTAAAAGATTACTTTACATTCAGACGTACATTAAATTGAACGATATAGTGCATTTTAATTTCTGTAGTGCATATGTTGACTTAATCTGTAAGCAGTAGAAAACATGTTTCGTCCACTCATTTCATTACAGATATTATCCAAGAAACATAATTAAATATGCTAACCAGGAATTAACGGGATTCTTTAAAGGCTGAAACTGTTAATTTATATTCATTTTGAAAGCAATAAATTATTATGAATTACTTCATATCATCAAAACCCCTGCTGTCTTTATAACAGGTAATCTAAAAACCTTTTATTCCACTCTTTTAAATGAAGAAGAAATTCAATGGCGTTTCAATTCCAACAATACCCAACCTATGACTAAAATATATTGTATTACACATTTCAATATACTTGGGGCAATAGATATGTCAGATTCGCAAGTAAAAAAACTGGGACGTAGAAAAAAAATGAAATTAAAAAAATATATTCTTTTAGTAATAGGATATTTTTTAAAACTTAAGTCTTGTTTTCCCCATGTATCTTGTACGATCATGTTCCTCTAGAGTGGGAGGGGGCGGTATAGAAATATTCGCTAGAAAATGGAGTGAAATCTAAATATTTATTGGAAAAGGAGGCGCCAGTTCAAAAAAGGTTGCGAATCTATGGTTTAGATGAAATAAATGTCAATTTTTGAAATTCTGGAAATATTTATGGCACTTATACATGGATTTGAGAAATTATTTGCAGTAATGAAGTACTCTAACATGTTGCAATGCAAAAACTAAAGAGCAAATGTTTGTTAAGAAGCAATTTGAAAACAGTTAAGATATAAAAACATACAAATATTCATCAGTCATTGATTTGATGTTTTCCTCTTTTTGTAATCCTCTATAGATAAAAGATAACTTTCCTATTACTGTTGGAAGATATATTTTATTATTTATATTCAATTTATTTTAAATAAACATCTCTCAGTACCACTAATAAAATTATTTGAAATTTATTTCGGCCAACCAAAATTACCATATAATAGGAAAGTTCTCATAATATTTGGGGAAAAAAATGCAGGAAAACTTTAAAAATGTTCTTGAAGGACGAGAGGGTAAAATTTCATATTTTAAAAAGTGTTTTTCGAAAAACTACCTCAATTGTTCAAGGAATTTAATAATGCCTCAGTTTAATTATTTACATTTTGTTAATGAACAGGGTAAGAATGTCGTTTCAAAAAATAAGATGCGTAAGAATAAAAATATTTTTAAATGCCACTTTATTTGTTAAACATTTTTCTTTTTTAAATAACCGGAATATTTTTTTTAAAAATTGTAAATTCCAAAAGCTATTGAATTGACATTTCTTAAAAACTTAACCGTTATATGGTATTTGTCAACGAGAGATGCTTACCTCATTTTCAGAACATTTAAATGATGTAGTATTGATATTATTCTCTTTGCACGGATTTATTTTTAAATAAATTTCGAAAGTTGAAATAAAAACCTTACTTCTTATGAACTTAGCTTATTTTGTTAGAAAATGAGCTGAACTAATTTACTGTTTTTACATCATTCGCATAATTTTGTAAAACACTGTGAAAATGAAAAATAAAAATAAATTTTATTCTTAAGCAATATTTCAAATTTTAATAATATTTTTAATACAAAAGGACTAATTTTTATTTCCTTCAGATTTTTTTCATATTTTTCTGCACTAACATATTTATCAAATAATGATTAAAATGAGATATTTATAGAAAATTAGTTTCGGTCGAGTCATGTGTTAGAGCCTTAGTGCAACTAAAAATCCATGCTGTAAAGCGAATGATGCACGTTGAATCTGTTGAAGTTCTTGGTGAATTTCGAAAGCTTAAACAATGGGGTGGGTGCACGAGCTTGACTTTAACCCCTTCCAGGTTCATTTTACTTCTGGATAAGGGATTAAAAAATGTCAATTTTTGTGCCTTTTTTCAAACATACATATCTTTTCAAACGTAATCGCACCATTCACATACAAAATTTCCTAAAAATTCACGTAAAAGTCTATTTAAATAAATGAGTAATTTACCTGTAAAGCTGGCTTTCTGTATGGCAGACTTCATTAGACTTCGGAGCCAGTTCACACTAACAAGAAATATAAAGCTCAGAAGATCTAGCTTTTATCTTAAAAAGCAAATTTTATTTACACCTTCTGCATTTACATAGCTGATTATGAAACTATTAATCAAAATTTAATCGTATATGATAAATTTGGATTGGGATTTGCGATGTTGGGTTATGTGCAATACCGTGAAAATGGTACATCTGGAACAACATCGCAATCTGGAATGTAAAATCTTGTTTCTCTTCTTCCAGTTACTGTCTCTCTTTGAGCAGCAGTCAATAAATATACTGTTGTGTTGGATTAGTTTGTTGGGGAAATATTTTCAACTATGTGTCATGCAGATAAGCGTGAAGGGGGTGGGTGCTCAGCTGGAGGACGTCCTCTTTCAGAAGAAAATTCCACCAAATTTTCAATTATTCTCAACTTAAAAAAAAGGCAACATGTGAAATAATTCGGGAAATACCAATTACACAATGTAAATTTTCAGTGCCCGAGCTATACTCGGGTTGAGTCAGGATAGCACGTTTCAACACCCGAGATCAGCTCGGGAAACCCCGGGAAGGGATTAATAGGCAATCAATCCGTATTTTTATTATATACTTTTCCCCATTACCTTATAAATATTTTAGTTTTCTTTTTTAGAGAGGTTTCGAAATAATTTAATTCTAATGCAGCATTTTTATAAAATTGTTTCTTTCATTGCTTCTAGGAACAACGATCCAGAACTTACAAAATAAACTTGACGATAACACAAACTAATCATATAATGTATTCTCCTAAGGGCTCAACCTCTTTGCTCTCCAACTCAACAACAAGAGAGAGAAAGTCATTTATTTCTTTGCTGACAACATTTTTTTTTCTCTTCAGACACGACATTCTTTTATACTGAACTTTACAGAACTTAACCTCCGCTGGAAATCTAGACATTAAGCCAGAAAAGGGAACCACGGTTTACGCACTCTGGAACTGTACTTATCCTAGGATAGCGAAAAAATGCTAGGATTTTGTGTTTATTTTCGTCGTGTTTTTTCTCTCTTCCCTAAAGATATTTTCTCCCTTATTTCTTTATCTTTCTTCCTTCTGAGTTTCATTTTGTTATTGATTTCCAGAAGGTTTTTCTTTTGCCCGAAGCAACAGTTGATGATCTACTTTGTTTATTTGTTCTTCACGGGGAGTTGTTGTTGGCAATGCCAGCATTCCTTTGCTGTAGATAAACAAGTGGAGACGATTATGTGCGTCGGCAATGGATATTGCATCTTTTGAATATGGTATTATCTCGTTTAAACTAGTTTTTTCCCTTAAAAAAACACTGTGTGTGATTATAGTTTCAGTTGGAAATGAAAACATTTTGAGATAAACAAGGAAAAAGCAGAGAGAGAGAGAGATACTCT
The DNA here is from genome assembly GCA_019973975.1 of Trichonephila clavata. Taxonomy (NCBI): domain Eukaryota; kingdom Metazoa; phylum Arthropoda; class Arachnida; order Araneae; family Nephilidae; genus Trichonephila; species Trichonephila clavata. Next base: position 70,150 of record BMAO01036300.1, read on the forward strand.
ATTAACTAAAACAGTCAACATGTGTTCTTTATTTGTTATAAAAAAATATAATCTTACGTTTTTCGGATGGGAATAAAAATTTCAAAATAGAAAAAGTACCAGGAGAAGTTGCAGCTACTGATAAATAGGGCATAGAACTTTTTTGGTTCTAGATATTTTTCCAACACAATAATCTACTAAGTTCTTATACTGCTTCATTTTTTAAAGTCAAGATTCATCAGCTTATGGATAAGTTTTGGATCTTATCTGAGATTTTAAACGCTTTAATATCTTATATCACAGTTAAAACTTTTTAATGTAATGTGGATGAATGCGAGTTCATTAACGTCACACTATAAAGCAACACAAAGCCTATTGGCTACGGACCTCGTAATTTTGAACCATGATTACGTGACAAACACAACACCTGATCTGGTTCCTTCTTTTACAAACTTCTACACCGAGCCAATTGCAGGATTTTGTGACGGGTCTATACGTGACCTCTTACTAATAATTATCTTGTGTATTCTTTGGGGCCAGCGAAATTCACCAATCTTCTCCTAAGAATGAAACGTGATATGCAAATTAAGTTTATTATGTATAGTTCTTGTGCACGAGTTAAGAGGGTTAGTGAGTTAGGAGTGAAGAGAATAGATAACAGACAGTTAGAAGGTTAGGAGTTCAGTTAACTAGACGTAATAAGAAAGATACAAGGTGAGATTACCTTAAATGGTTAGAAAGTCTTTGTAAAAGATTATAGTTAGGAAGATATATATAATTTGAATTGATTAGAATACTTCTTAAGCACAGGTACTGTCACCTTCATATTACGTTGATATTTAAAGTATTAAAGTCGCTAAGTGGACATTAAGTACATATCTACCGTGTTAAGTATTATTAAGGAAGAACCATTATTATAAAGTGATTATTAAATGTATTCTACTCAAACGCGACTCTCGTCCTTTCCCTCTGTTGTCTGACAGCACCATTCCTATTTACAATGTTAAATTGATTTGTTTTTGAGTCGATCAAAGCGGTAAATAAAATAATTAGAAATTATCATCCCGAATCAGCCTTCACTTCCTTCCACATCTTTAGATGGGTCACAGGGTAGAAGGGAAGTAGGTTCGTTTCAACTTTCACTAGGCAGATATGGCGTGTATCAGTCCCCTTTACACGGAGGGTCTGCAGTGTCACCAGAATTTGAACCCGCGACACGCTGGACAAGAGTTCGGGACCATAATCCAAGGGTACCGCAGCTGCAACGTGAATGGGAGATCAAGCAATTGTTCAATTTTATACTTACAATCAGCAGGTTGGGTAGCGTATTTGGTTAGGAGCTGACCTCGGACGCCTTAAGTTTGTGAATTCAACTCTGGTCCAAATCGGTGGATATTTCTGAAGCAAAAAAATTGTCAGCGTCCTTGTATGATTATGCGGCATTTTAAAGATTTCTTGAGTGCCTATTTGACTTCGGTGCTCTCGGCAAAATTAAATTCCTCGTTCAATTTCGCAAGGTCAAAGCTCAAGTACCTCCCTTTGGGTAGGACATTGGGCATCAAAATTACATTGTGGAATTGGTATCCACTTATATGGTCCCACACTAAAAAGTTATACCAGCTTGCCGGGGAATGTACTAAGTCTACAAAGGTAATTACTAATCCGCAGCCCCATTTGAAAGGGAAAAAAACTTAACAATCATTTTTAAATCTAATCTAGAATGTTTTTTGTAATACTTTGCAATAATGCAAAAATTATTTGAATGCTATATTTAAAAATTTTTATCCTATACAACAGTGTTAAAAGTTTCTTTGCATATTTGTTTATGAATTTTATTTTTATATTATTACTAAGAAATTTTACTCCAAAGGAAGAAAAAAATTGTAAAATAGTGAATTTTTTTCCCTGTAAGATGGAAAATCACCTAAGTTATGTAACACCAGTTAGCACAGTTTTGATTTTCGCCCTTTTTTGTAATTACAATAAACACTTGTGTAAATTTTCCACATTTTCTAATGCCGTGGTAAACTATTGGTGATGGTTACGGACTCGTGGCTGGAGTGTTGTGAATTCGAGCGCAGTATCGCTGAAGACCCGTCGTACTGAGGGGGTCGATGCACATTAAATATGTCGAGGCTTAAACGTCCTGCCATTGGTGTGGTGTGAAAGTTTGGAGGTGGGAGGGTTCCAGCACAGGTTTTTTCCTCATCGCTTGATCATGGTTCAAAATTAAGAGGTAATCGTGTGGCTTCATAGTGCTACGTTTAATAAACTCTCCCTCCATATTTTTGTAAAAAAAGTCCAGTTTAAATGTTTTTAATAATCAGGGATGCAAATATATAAGACATTAAATACAGAACTAATTTTGCTATGTTTTTTGTAAAACATTTTGGAATGTTTTTTGTTTTGTTTCTCATACCGATTTTTAAAACTAAATTTCTAACACGTTCAAATTTTGTAAACACATGTGGCACCGAGTTATAAAATACTTAAGTTGTTGGTGTTGTTTCTAATGCCACCTGCCTGACGGTGTCAGATCGAGGCCCATGAAATTCATAGTGGCAAGGGGCTAGGTGTACGCCTGTCGTTAGCTTTTAGCTTTGATCACCGTGCAGGTGACAGTACGATTTGGCTCGGTTCATACACGATAGATGGCGGCAGCTGCTACGACCACCCACAAGACATTCGGATCCCCTTATTTAACGAGCACGTACTCCGTGTGTACTCGGAGAATTTTTGGTGACATCGAGCATCGAGCCCAGGCCTTCCGGTTTGGAGTCCGGTGCTCTAACCACTAGGCTACCCGCTGTCCAAAACCTTTACGTAATGATTTTTATCATACGAAAATTGCTTATAGTAATTATATTACGCTAAGTTGGCAGAATTTTCCCCTATACATTAAATTTATATTCTCTGTTGTATAATTTTATTAATTTTTTACCTTTAGAAACTATTCTGTAAAAAAAAAATAATAATTAAATAATCAAAAAATTCAAAATGAAAAATACACATCTAATCAACTATTCAAATTTTTACACCCTAATCGTAAAAAAAACAACACTTATCGTTTACAATCTACACTAAATACTAGCTCACGTCGTCTTTTATTAAAGAAACTCGTCTTGAAAGCTATAAAAGGGGCTGTACTTGGAACAAAATAAAAATCGTATAAAAGGGAGCCTAATGGAAACCAATATTAAAGAAAAGGACGCGATCCGGGATAAAATAGATGTTGGAAGCTCAAATACATGGGGAAGAAAAGGAACAGCTGCCGTCAGCAAGGTTATCTGAAACTATTTTAGGACATCGGAGAAACTTTTAGGGTTGCTCTTGTAGTTCTTAAAAGTAATAGGAATCAATCCTTATTTCTAAACAATTTCCCCATCGGATGGTGTGTAATTATTGTTTTTGGATTGGCAACGCCGGGGAGAAAAAGTGTAATTGACTTGCACGCATGAGTTCATTAGTGATTGGGCTTTGTTTGTCGGTGTTTCCAACGGCAGGTGGTCGGTGTGAACGTGTTGAATAATTATATGAAAATGGAGTCTTAATTAAGTGATCGGATTGCGTTCTGTTCTTTTTTTTTCTGCATCGCCTGTTAGCTGTTTTTAAATGCTGTTGTTGTTTCCGAGCATATTCGAAAAGAGATTGAAGTAAAATGTAGTCATAATAGTACAGTTATGTATGATAAGCATGGTTATTTTTACAGGAAATTAAATTATTGATTCCAGAAAGTTCGAATTTTAAAATGTTTTTGATAACAAATTTGTGATCGAAGTAATTATGGTTATGGACACGTGACTGGAGCGTAAAAATTAGAGCATAGGTTCTGAACGTGGGCGATAACGCCCCTTGTGGGCGTTTGAGGCTTTCAGGGGGGCGTTGAGATGGCCCGGAGGGGCTTGGGCAGATTAACCAAAAAAGACTAAAAACACGCTGATTATGTACTAACAAAAGTAAACTTTATTACTGTTTACTTATGTTGTTTGTTTGTATTTAAATCATTCCATATCACTGTACGAAAATTCAGTTATTTCGGTAGTACGGGAAGTGGATGAAAGACTTAAAAGATTACTTTACATTCAGACTTACATTAAATTGAATGATATAGCGTATTTTAATTTCTGTAGTGCATATGTTGATTTAGTCTGTGAGCAGTAGGAGACATGTTTCGTCCACTGCATTTCATTACGTATATTATCAAAGAAACCTAATTAAATATGTTAACCAGGAATTAACGCGATTCTTTAAAGGCTGAAACTGTCAATTTATATTTATTTTGAAAGCAATAGTTTTTATTATGAATTACTTCGTATCATCTAAGCCCCTGATGGTCTTTATAACAGGTAATGTAAAAATCTTTTATTCCACTCTTTTAAATGAAGAAGAAATTCAATAACGTTTCAATTCCAACAATATATCCTATCTATGACTAAAATATATAATATTACACATTTAAATATATTTGTGGCAATAGCTATTTCAGATTCGCAAGTAAGAAAACTGGGACTTCAGAAAAAAAAAGAAATTAAAAAAATATTTTCTTTTAGTAATAGGATATTTTTTAAAACTGAACTCTTGTTTTCACCATGTATTATGCACATTCTTATTTCTCTAGAGTGGAGGGGCGGTATAGAAATATTCAATAGAAAAGAGGGCGGTGTCGAAATATATACTAGAAAAGGGGCGGTGTGGAAATATTCACTAGAAAAGGGGCGATATCGAAATATTTATTAGAAAATGGGGCCCCAGTTCAAAAAAGGTTGGGAACCTATGAATTAGAGCCTAGTGCCTCTGCCCGTAGCTTAGAAGGGTCCGTTGCATGTAAAATCTGTCGTGACTCAAACGTCCTCCTGTTGTTGTGGTGTGGAAGTTAGGAGAGAGATGCCAGCTCAGTTGTCATCCTCGTCAACTGACCTTGGTTCAAAATTACGAGGTCCGTCATCTATAGTCCTTGTGCTGCTTTATAATGGTACGTTAATATAACTATCACCCACTTGATAACAAAAATTCCTTTTGTTGAATAATCCTCTAAGAACGAGCTTTTTTTTGAAAATCTGCTTCAAAAAAAGGTTGCGGGGTCTTATATATAAAAAAAAATTCCTGTTCTTAAACCATTATATTTACAGACTTGAAATTCATAAAACGTGTTTCTTTTCTTGAGCAGCTATCCGCGAAGAACGGGTCTTTCTGATATCTTTTCCCTTGGGGTTGTCTGGTTTATGGGATCATTTTTTATAAATTAAGAAATTTTCCGTTTTTGAGTTATTAGATCTACAGACTTGAAATTTGGCAAGCATGTTTCTTTTGTTGATTAGAGATACGCTAAAATTGTGGTTAATAGAAAATGACTCTGAAGAAGGAGGCTACGGAAGTGTAAAAGAAAAATATTCTTCCATTTTAGAAATTCGAACAAGAATCGAAGTCTAGGGATATTTTCAAAACATTTGAAAGCCTAACAATATGATTAATTAGATAAAGGTAATTTAAAAAGAATATATAATCATACAATATAATGAACAACTCAAAGATGCTGATGATTAATGGCTAGTTTATTTATAAAATTACTAAAATCATCAAGTCTTTATTTAAAAAAGTATATGCTTTTAGATCTTATTTGTCACAAAATTTTCTATCCATCGAAATGATAGGAATTATTGGTAAATAAATATAAAAAAAATATTATTTCGTAGTTGTAAAACAAGGTTATTTTGAAATTTCATTTTTTTTATACAAAGGACAATGTTAATGAAGATTTAATTATGGCAGATATATTTAACTCACTTTCAAGTGGACAATTAAAAACAATTGAAACATGTATCAAAATTCTAATCAAGTACAGTTTTAACAAAATTGTAGGTATTAAGTAATCAAATTTCGTTCTTCAGCTAAAAAAATAATTTTTTTTTCTTTATTTAGATTATTCCGGTATTTGCATACTGTAGAAACTTCTATATTGTATAGTTAAATCTATATTTATTAAAATTATATGTGGTAAAGAAGCCCATATTTTACTTTAAGATATTTCAGAATTTTTCAAACGTTCGTACATTTAAGAACAGAAATTACTGAAGCACAAACTGAAATTCCACTATTTCTCTTCCAGTGAAAGAACTGTTCTTAAACTTTTCTGTGGGGTGAAATAAATATATTTATTTTGATACTTTTCTTGGCAACACTCTCTGAATAAAGCCAAAATAGCAATTCGATTATGCAAACGATCCACCAGGTATTGATAATTTCTAGCAATGAATGAATAAATTAAAGTCAGCCCAAATAATACTCACAGCTTCATTTAATTTCACCCCTTGTAATTCATTTTCTTTATTATCCAAACCGATGATATAAATAAGTCTGGATAACATAGGAACGAAATTAAAATTGCTTTATTAGTACAGAAAGGAAAATATGGAAGGATCCATTGTGCTTAAGGATTTAGAATACACAATAAATGTTTAGCTCGCATAAAATCAACCCAACGTTTCAGCATTTTGGCTGTTTATTATTCCTCGTCTATAATAATGCAAGCTTTCGATAATTCAGGATATTCTGTTTGTTTTTAATTATACGGTAGAAAGTTTTGGTTAGGATATTATCGGAAAATTATCTTCCGAATAGTTTCCTATTAGAAATCTGATATTTGGAATAGTTGGTTTCATTAACATAAATAATTTAATATGCGATTGTTAAGCTTAAGTATTTGCCACTCTTTGGAGTGGCGCTGAATATATCGAAGCTTTCTGAAGCATTGAATGTAACAACAATGAAATGAAAATTCAGATAGTTGCTTATAACTTTGTAATAATTGGCACAGAGTGGTTACAGAATATCTGTTTTGGTATTTGTGCATTGAAGTTTTATCCTCTTTTCAGTTGCTTCTAAATAATTGATCCTTTTTATGCTTAACATCTTGTTATTTTTGACATCATAAAAGCAAATTGGTACACGCGATTTTATTTTCGGATATTTACTCGTGCATCAACTAGCTTTTAAAAATAAAATAAGAAATAAAAAAAAACTGCAATGGTATTACTAAAATGATTATTATGAATCGAAGCAAGGTAAAGATTTCTTTATATTTAACTTTTGAAGATTGTGTAGAGGTGAACATCACAAATATATTAAACATTTATAATTTGATGTTATTTAAATAGCAATAAAAATATAACTTTCATTTGATATTATGCAATGAAGTGGTTTCGAAAATAATTGAAATTTCTTATACATATTGAAACAAGCCACGTGTGTTTTTTTTCCTGCAGTAACACTCTTCTTCTGGGAAAATTGAGTTTCACAAGTAAAGTTCGTTTCCCAGTCCGAATTTGAAAAAATAAAATAATAGCGACCATAAAATATATGTGAGAAAGGTTACCATATTGACGACTTTATCAACCTTGAGGACAAATTTGGCAAATAATACAATATTGTGAAGGAATCATCGAGAAAATTTAAGGATCGACTCTTCTAGAAATTTCCATATTGCTATTTAAAGGACATTTGAAACAAAGGTCCTTTCAGTTTGGAAGAGATCGAAGTCAAGATCAGAATCTGTTTGTGAATTGACTGCGAAAAGAAACTTAATCTACTTGTTACAGGAGTAGTTCTTGCGAACCGTTTCTGGAACTTCGTAAAGCTTGTTTATAACGAGTGCATTTCGCCCTATCGTAAATAATCGGTTATAACATTTCTCTGTTTATATTCGTCGATTAGTCTTCGTATAGTCATCTTTCCGTCCTTGTCTATTAATAAATCTGTTATTATTCACATAATTGAAATCCACGACTGTTTTTAACTCACGCAAATTTGCAACAATTTAAAGTTTGTAGGTCTAAGTCAGGAGTGATCAACCCAAATGATCTTGTTAGCCATTTCGGAAAAACATTATAATCCTGGGGGGCCGTATATAAAATTATATATATTTATATTAGGTTTGGATCCATTACAAACATTTATTGGAGTGAAAATTTAAAACAGATTGACACATATTATTATAGTTTTCATTGTTTTCATGTATGCAAACGTAGATAATATAATAATATAATAATAATAATGCACTAACCAAATAATGTTTAACTTATTTTATTAGTAGAATATTAGTTTCTCCACTCTTTCACTTACTGTTTCAAGTCGATCTCAATGCATGTATTTGCGCATCGTAATTGAAGTTCCCGGTTTTCGTCTATTAAATTTGAGCGCGATTTATGTTCGGTAAATTTCATTTTCGAAAAAAATAAAATATTTGCAGTAAAGAAGCAACGAGATAAAAAAATCAAGTATCGGATTCATTTAATAAAAAAACAATAAAACAAAAGCATTGCACAAAATAATCGTATTTTGTAAAGTTGTAATGAATCTTGCGGACCGGAAAATTATTCGAAGACAGGCCACATGTAACCCCCTGGCCGCAGAGTGGTCTAATCGCCCCAAAACGACTTTTTTTATCATAGGCCCCCCATAACTTCTAGTAGTATTCAATTACCACAAAATCCGTTTTTAGTGGATCTTTACGCAACGAAAGAAAACATGTTTGTAAATTTTAAATCTGTTGGTCTAATAGTTCCAGAGATCATGTGATGAGCCTTTCTTTTATATATATATATAATATACATAGATTACACAGCAGCTAATATAATAGTTTGTTTTTATGAAATTTATAACACCATATACTAATTTATTAAACCATTTATCAGATGGATTACTTTAAAAATAAGTTATAGTTTAAAAAAACTAAAAAGCACCCTTATATAATTAATCGAACTAAGCTGTAACTTAATCTTTTAGTCGCCAAATCTAGAAATGGGATCTGAAATGAGTCGCCAGATGCGGGATGGGATCTGAAAATGGGAAATCGTTAATCCTGATGATTCTAATCAGGACAATGGAACAAAATTATTAAATTATTGTATTGTCATCGGTTCTGGACAAGTGAGCAAAATTTCGAATTAATATAACCTTTTAAAGTTGGTAAAAGTTGGGTTCAAAGATTCCACTACATACAAGTGAATCTTATAACATGATGTTAAAAAAAAAAAGAATTAGGAAGTGGAAAATTTTAAATATATTCCAGTTATTCTTATTATTTTAGAAAAAAATTGTGTGACCATAACATAAAAAAGTGGATTGTATTTAAATAAAAGACTTAAAAAGTAAAATGTATACATTTCTTAAACTTTCAACGACATATCTTTCACAATTCTTGCTAACTTGACTGTCTGTGAAGTTACTAACTTAACTCGACGCTCTCTATGAATATTAACGAGGTATTTTTCAATGGCCATCGTACGAAATGACGAAACTAAAGAGAGAAAATACTTTCAATATTTCACTTCTTGAAAAAGAAAATGGAGTGGAAAGAGTGCGGGATCATTATTTTCGTTCAAACCTGCGTTTGACGCTGCCATAAAATAAACATCTCATTTAGGAAATGCTTTTCTCGTCAGAAGGGAAACATGCCGAGTTTTTTTCTGGTTTTGTTTCTGTTCCCTAAAAATTCCAACAAAGTTTGGAAATTGACGAATGATCTTTCCAGAAGCTATTGACAACTTTTGAGAGGTTTTTATTCGGTGTGTGGTGGCGGTACACTGTTATATGACAATTGATAACGTGTAAGATTTCACTTCACGACAAAAACTAGTGCAGGTTTTTGGTTCCCGATTTGTTTTCCGGGATTGTTATGTAGATGGAAAATTAGGTATAATAAAACATCAAACTAAAGTAATGTAATCTATTAGGTATAGCGTCTAGAAGAAATGTTTTATAATTACATAGTTTCTTTTGTATTCTTAATTTTTCTGTATCAGATTAGGTTTAATGAGAGAAGAGTGTAAGTATAATAAATTTTGCAACACTTTTTAACCTACCGACAATTTATATACACCTATTTCTACCCATGGTGGCTAAATGACCCTTTTTCTAATAAATGTTATAACCTTTTCCAGATGATTATGAATAATACAGAATTTATCACGGGCAATAAAACACAAAATAATTGTCATGTAATAATTAGAAAGTTTTTTTGTTAATTTAAGGCGCATGTACACACATGCAGCGGTGGTAACTAGATAAGCCAGTAACAGCCTCCGAACTGAAGATCGTTTTTGCCTAGTGGTATGTTACGTGCAAACGGAATTGAAGGTCACGGGTTCGAACCTCTTCATTGGTAAACCTGTCAGAACTAAGTACGCTTTTATTGTAGATCGAGCTAAAAAATGAAAATTAAATTATAGTTTAAAAAAAAACTAAAAGACACGCTTTTAAACTGAATCGAACTAAAAAGTTAAAAAATAATTCTTAATAAAGAATAAAATGATTAACGAGAAAATGAATGTCATTGGGGTAAAAGCGTGGGGTGCTTTGTACTACATTTTTACACTAATTCAGCTTTTCGGAATAGAAATTAGAAATTATAACAATTGATACATTTATAGAACACCCCACGCTTTTACCCCAATGACATTCATTTTCTCGTTAATCATTTTATTCTTTATTAAGAATTATTTTTTAACTCTAGTTCGTTCAGTATAAAAGCGTGTTTTTTAGTTTTTTTTTCAAACTATAATTTATTTTTCATTTTTTAGTTCGAACTACAATAAAAGCGTGTTTTTTAGTTTTTTAAACTATCATTTATTCATTGTTGAATTTATCCTTGAGTTTGATATTTGAAGTTGGAATTACGTGGCTGTGGAATTAGTCTTGCTCTTCAATGGATATTAATTAACGGGTCTGAAAAGTATTTATTCTCTCCGTTTACGAGGCCTCGGATCGTTAGATTAGATTCCGTCTCTTTTAAACAGGTCAAACAAATAAAAGTGTGTAAAGAAGAAAAAGTTCCAATTACAAAAAATTTTACTTTATTAATGTAACGGATTAAATATTATAAAATTCCTCCTTTTTGTTTTTGTTTTCTTTTTTTACATTTTCATGCATTGTCATCCACTTCCGAGCAATAGTCCGAATTTCAAGTATCTAGCTCATCGGAAAGTCACACAGTTTAAAATCAATAACAAAATTCCACCCGAATAGACATTAAAGAAAAAGCGAGTTTTTAAAAACATGGTAATATTAAGTGTCAATCGTTTTTTCACCTTTTAAACGTGTTCCTTTCATGTTAATTCGTATCATCATTTCTAAGTGTATTGCCTTATAAAAATTTAAAAAAATATCTAGCAGTTAGAACACAAATTATTTTTTTTTCACATGCTCGAGCCTTTTTTTTAAATTTTCATTTTCAGAAAAATGTTTATATTATGGTTAGAAATTGTAACACACACCCATCCTCCACTTTCTCAGATACAGAACACTTTTTTTGTTTGTTTTATTTCTTTTAACCACAAGTGTATTTTATACTTGCATATATAATTAGCGATAAATTCAAAACACTTTAGGGTTACACCTTATTCTTTTAGTCGCCAAATCTGGAAATGATGTAGGAAATTTGTCGCCATGTCTGAAAATGGTATATGGAACTAGTCGCCAAATTTAAAAATGATATATGCAATAAGTCGCCAAATCTGGACGTGATATTTGAATTTGTTGCCAAATCTGATTATCCTTATTCCTGACGATCCTGAAAAGGACAATGGATAAAATTATGAAATTATTGTATTGTCATCGGTCATTGATAAGTGTGCGAATTTCGAATGAATCCGTTCTTTTTTAAGTGGGTAAAAATCGAGTTCTAAGATCCGTTACATGCAAGTGAAACTTATAATAAAGCGTGTTAAAATAAAGACAATGTTAAATAAATTAAATGTAAAAAAACTTTTTAAGAACAAGCTTTTATTTAAACGCGCTAAAAAGAATAAAATAAACTTTTCCTTTAAAATTTTTTTACTATCAACTTATAACGTCATTACACAATTTATATGATATAAAGCTTGTCGCAATATTTAAGTACTCATATTTACTTATTTGAATTTTTAAAAACCAAAATCAATCAGGTCAAGTTATTTATTTTACTTGTTTATCTACACAGGTAAATCTCGCGACAAGCTTTTATATCATATAAATTGTGTAATGACGTTATAAGTTGATAGTAAAAAAAATTTTAAAGGAAAAGTTTATTTTATTCTTTTTAGCGCGTTTAAATAAAAGCTTGTTCTTAAAAAAGTTTTTTTACATTTAATTTATTTTTTACTTTTTAGTTATCGTTGACAGGTTTCTCAGCCTGTTCAACTCATTGAACGCTGGTTCGCCATCCTGGTTTAGCTGAATTAATTCTCGCAAAATGGTATTAGACTAAAAACACAATTTTTTAAATCCGTAATTTTTAAGCAATTTTTCAATCTTCATGCAGATTTTGGCTAACATTGTTCTACACACGAAAAAAAAGGTTTAGTGAGATTATCTTCATAAATGCAAAGTTATTAAATGTTTATTTAAAATTTTGACTATTTTTGAAAAACTTAAAGAATATATTATTTATTTGAAATATTTTGAAGATAAGGGATGTATTTCTCTAACATATTAGAAGAAAATTTTAATTGTTTATTAAAAACTTCAAAAGGCTTTAAATATTTGTATTAATCAATAAAATGCTTAAGACTAAAAACGCATTTTGTAATCAAAAAGAAAGTTTTATCAAATAATGATAATTTTTTGCTGGACATTGAATATCTTCTACGTAAGAATCTATTTTTTTTAATTGCTCAGATCATCTTTAGAAACTTGATTTTGAAAAAATCAATAATTAAATTCAAATAAAATTAACAGATTCTATTTGTAATTAAATTTAAGGACACATGTCGTAGTGTGTGTTTAGATTACTGGTGATAAAATGAGGTATATTTAAATTACTCGTAGGCTTAAAATTAGAAATTTCTTTAAAAATTACTTCATTTTATTGTAAAATTATTTTTTTTAATCGAAAATATATTGCATTTCTAGATAATATTTTTCTCTTATTGTTTTCCTAGCGGATTCCTTTTTGATGGGTAAGATACATTAAAAAAATGATCTTTCCGATTCTGTAATTATTTTTTGTCTGAGTTTCATAGATTAAAGATAGATAAATTATTTAAAGAATTTCTTCAATACTCCATCTCAGTTTAACTTGCAGCGTTGAGAAAGGTATACAATGTACCAATCTACTTGAAAATAGCTCTACTTTTTTGTTTTGAATTTAAATCCAAGAAATAGATAGAAATTTGTAAAAAAAATTGCATACGTTGTAGAAATTAGATTGTTTTACGTTGTAGAAATGTAATTATTTTTAGACAAAGTTAATTAATACTGTCAATAGCGCAACGTTATGAAATTCCAGTTTGGCTGAAAACGATTTTCGACGCCAACTTTTGTCATTGTTGTAACAATAAAATTATTACAACAATGCAGATATATCCAAGTTGGCGCCCAAAACTAGTTTAACGTTTTAATTAATATCTTTTTAATTAATTGCAATATCGGAATATAAATGGTCAAAACATGCATTGTCATCCAAACTAAACGTGTATACAAAATTTCAGCTCAATGGGAGGAAGATATCAGCTTCAAAATTGAGTTGCAAGATTCCACCCGAACAAATTACATACATACATACATACATACATACATACATACATTGTAAGTTAAATAAAGCTTTTAATAAAAAACATTGAGTTGCAAGATTCCAATCTGAACAAATTATGATGGGTTATATTATTGCCATTATTGCCATTACACATACATACACAAGACACATTATACATACATTACATACATGCGGCCACATTATTACACATACATTACATTGCAATGTTAAATAAAGCTTTTAAAAGCTACAATAAAGCTTAGCGAAAAGATTGTTTCCAGGTAAATGCTTTGATTTTCTTCCAAAATGCCAAACGATAAAGTGTTTCATTAAATTTTATAAGAAATCAAACAGTGATGTTATTTTTAAATGCAGCAAACATTTTCAAATTAAACTTAATCTCAAATTTATTTTAAAACTGCTTTTGATATTTCATTAATTTCTTTAATTAAAACAAAGGCCTTTGCGTAACCTTATTTAGTTTCTACAAACATTTCTGCAAACATAAAGTATTCCATACAATCAATTTTTCTTTTTCAAAAATTCTATTTTTTATCCAGTTACAGAGAAACAGTCATTAACAAACGATTTATATTTTAATTTCACAATCAAATAATCAAAACAGCTTTAATATTATAAGGAAATCATAATTATTAAACAGTTCAAATGAAAATAAAAAATTAATCTGCCAAAAAGATACTTTAAAGGTAACTTACAAAATTTTATTGTTATAGCAGAAAAAGTGTTCTATTTTTGGAATTTCCATAATCAGATTTTATAAATAAACATCAAGTATTGCGGGCAAAAGTCCGAAAACTTAAAATTTAAGACCCGAAAATAAACAAAATAAAAACGGCTTGGTATATTTAGCAATGATAGTTACCAGTTTTAAGATAAGAAAACCTGCCGACAGATGGCGCTCTTACAAACGACTGAGTTGTTATGTAAATGAGACAGGCGACATACAAATAATGAGTTTGATCCAGATATATTATCTCATTGCCATTGCCAACAAAGTGAACAAGGATGTTGAGCGAGAAAGACAAAGCTTTCGGTGAAGGTGTTTTTCATGAATAAGTGAATCAGCCACTGTTCTGAAATTCCGATTGTGAAAATGTAAGACTGGAAAGAGCCTTCAACAGGTACGCCTCATATAAAGTTTGTTCTAGTAGAGGAACTGAACGTCGAGGATTGTGTTTATCCGGACGACTCAGTCTAAGAATCATTAGCAAACGTTGTAAGTTTGAGCATATTCTCGGTCTCCAGACCTGACTTTAGTAGACTTTTGGTCAGGGGATATGAAAATTCTGAGTGTTTTCATATCCATCCAACTGTCGGAATTGAAAGATGCGATCCACCGAGAGCTACTGCGTATACAGGCGGACATTCTGTGTGCACTCTGCCGTTAAGGATTTGTGACACGCTTAAATGTGCTTATCCCTTGTGGTGGAGGCGTGGAGCCTATGCCGCTGTAATAAATGATTTGTAACGTTACTTGTTATTTGGTGAGTCTTTCTTTACTTATGTACGAAACGCCAACTATATTGGTGTTTAAATTCTTTTTCATATCTTAAAAATTCCGTGACTTATCGATGCTAAAACCGCAAACCGTTTTTATTTTGTTTAATTTTATGGCTTTATAAATTTGTAAAGTTTTACGGACTTGCTCACCTAGTATTTAATATTTTTAAGTTTGTCGGTATGTAACGAATCTTAGAACTCGATTTTACCCACTTAAAAGATCGGATTTATCTGAATTTCGCACATCATAAGGACCGATAGACAATAGAATATCATAATTTTGTCTATCCTTCAGGATCGCCAGAATAAGGATAATCAGATTTTAAGGACAATACCGTATACCATTTCAGATTGGCGACTTATTGTATATCATTTTTAAATTTACACTGTTCCATATACCATTTTCAGATATGGCGACTAACTGCATACATCATTTCCAGATTTATGACAAATTTCTGATTTAGAGATTAGAAGAATAAGGTGTAACCGAAAAGAGTGTTTTGGATTTAAAGTTAATTATATGCAGTATAAAATATACTTGTGGTTAATAGAAATAAAATCAATAAAAAGAGTTCTGCATCTGAGAAAGTGGAGGGTGGGTGATTCTTATCAATTACTACAATATAAACATTTTCTGAAAATGAAAATAAATAAGTCGCCAACCTGACGTGATATATGGATTTGTCGCCAAATCTGATTATCCTTATTCCTGACGATCCTGAAAGGACAATACGGAACAAAATTTGAAATTATTAGCTGTCATCGGTCCTTGACAAGTGTGCGAAATTGAATGAATCCGATCTTTAAGTGGGTAAAATCGAGTTCTAAGATTCCGTTACATGCAAGGAAACCTATAAAAGAGTGTTAAAAAGGCTTGCGTGTGAAAAATAACAATTTATATTATAACTGCTAAATATTTTTATAAAGCAATATATAATATTTAGAAGTGATGGTACGAATTAACATTATAGCACACGTTTGGTGCAGAAAAGCGACGACACTTAATATTACCATGTTTTTATTAACTCGCTTTTAATGTCTGTCCGGGTGGAATTTGTAATTGATTTTAAACTGCGTGGCTTTCCGATGAGCTTTACACTTGAAATTTTAACCATATCTCAGAAGTGATGACAATATGAAAATGTGAAAAAGAAAACAAAAGAGGAATTTTATATTTTAATATTCGAATTAAAATTTTTAATCTGAACTTTTTCTGAACACACTTTTATTTGTTTGACCTATTCTATAGAGGAATCTAATATAACAATTAAGACTCATTCGAGGCCCTAAACGGAGAATCCGTTAATTAATATCCGTTGAGTGAGAGAGAGAGAGAGAGTGAGTGAATATTAACGTCCCACTGTTCAGCTACACGAGGGCTTTTCGGGACGGTCCGCGTAATTTGAACCACGGTCAAGTACGCGGACGACACTGAGCTGGCACCCCTCTAACTACTACACCACACCAACGGAGGACGTTTGAGCTCGACAGATTTATAATATCCGCTGAAGAGCAAGACTAATTCCAGCTTCAAATATCAAATTCAAGATAAATTCAACGAATGAATAATGATAGTGCAAAACTAAAAACACGCTTTTACTGTAGTTCGAACCTAATGAAAATAATTATTAAGTTTGAAATAAAACTCAAGTTTAGTACTTAATTGAACTAGTAGTAGAATAATTTATCAGACAAAATGATAACGAGAAACTCAGCATGGGAAAAGGGGTTCTATAATATCAATTGTTATAATTCTAACTTCTTCTCGAAAGCTAAATTAGAATGTAGTCAACAGCACACGCTTTACCCAATGACATTGATTTTCCGTTATAATATTTTATTCTTTATTAAGAATTATTTTCTTATCTTTAGTTCGATTCAGTATAAAGGCGTATTTTATTTTTCAAACTATATATTTAGCTTATTTTAAGATATAATTTATGCGTTATGGGGACACATATTGAATTTAATTTTTGAGGAATATTAATAAATTATTATATTATAATATTAATAATACACATTATGTGGTTTTATTTGTGTATTAGATTTATAACAGCATTAAGCAAATGAATTGCGTGCAAAAGCTGCTGCTTTTTAGTAGTTTTCTCTCATCATAAACTAAGTCCTTTAAATATTAAACCAGTTCCATCATGCTTGTGCGAAAATTTCTAGGCTTTTAATTATTCTTAGCTCTAAATTCAAATACTTTCAACAGGAAAGGAAATTCTCGAAAAATGGTGCAATAATGCTTTTGAATATATTGCTGAGTAAGACGAAAATTTTATTTTATTTTACTTAATGTAATCGAATATTAAGTGAAACTACAGGCTAGCATAGAAGGCGGAAGTCAGTGATATGTATATTTGTGAAATTATTGCTTCATGAAGATGTGCTCTTTTCTATTATTATATTTCTTGACCTTTTTCTATTTTTAGAATATTATTTATCGAACTAACATATTATCCATGTTCTGGAATTATTTTTATTATTATTACTTCGATATTTGTTCATCCATATATTGCTAAACTAAACTAGTCCGGTGACAAAAGCGATTTTATCCCAGACTAGGAAGCTATCAAATAAACTATTATACAATTCTGACTTGATCTTTGCTCACTAAATTTGGTTCATACATTATCTTACTTTGAGTTATAAATTGAAGAATAAGGCACATTACGCTGCTAGCCTCAAAAGCCCTGGCTTAAGATAAAAATACCTTGGTTTAGAAACAGATATCCGTTCTTATTTAGAAAGCTGAAAATTAACCTTGTATTTTATTCCATGAAGATATAAAAGTAAAAATATTTATCTGATTAATACACACACACACACACACACAACATCAATACCAAATACACTCATCATACCAATATAAACGTCATCATTATATATCATCATAACTAATAATAATATAATAATCACCACGATGAGATGAAATGCGCATGTTATTAAAAGTGGATTGAACTTTTTCTCCAGAGAAAAACCTAATGAAAACGAGAAAAGATGTTCGCCTGTATATAGTTGAATTAAAAGATAAAATAAAACTAATTTTACGTTGAATACTACCACAAGGGGAATGAAATTTAGGTATTAGAGAGCTTTTTTATGGTAAAAAGTCAAAGTAAGTTTTGTTAAAGAAAAACAAGCATTTTAGTATTTTTTAAACATTTATTAAGAGCAGAGGCCACCTAGACTAAATGGTTAGACGAAAGAAACATCCACAGTACATTTAACAGCTGCTCTTTAGTATTAAATTTTTGCAAAAATCTATTGTCGAAATTTTAGTGCACATTAAAACGGAAGACGGAAAAAAGTTTGGATCGGATCAACTCAACGGTGCGGGGAGAGAGACGGTGCGGGTTATCCTTATTACAGAAAAATAACTTTTTTGAGTCTAAAAGCATCTAACCATTACTAAGCCTTTTTCCATTTTTTCGAAAATTTAATCCCTTTGTGGCAATATTAAATTTTAAAATTATTTTTCTCCAATAATCTTCATACCATCTTTTTCCGCATAGGTCGTAGGTTCTGATTAATAAAAAAGTTTTCTTCAGAGAACCAAGATTCACCCTAAAAGTTATTCAGCATTTTATTTCATCAGTTAATGGAAGGAATGTAGTCTTATTCAGTATTTAAACTACTAAAACGATATTATACCCCCCTGTAAAAATAAAATAATGTTCTTCAATCCTTTTAGACATCCACATAACAATAGCCCCAGCCTGTTCCTTTTAACGCGCTTTTCTCACTCAGAAATTACGAGACAGAAAAGAAAAAACATAAAACTGTTTATGTTCCAAAATATGGCACTACGCCCATGTTTGTTCTACTGAACTCATATCCCATAGCAGCACCCAATTTATGCGCCCAAAATAGAATTTAAAAATCCTTTCGATTATAAAACGGCTCCTTGTCTTCAAAACATAAGTGTTCATTGAAAAACATCGTACTTGTATTCAAACCATACAAGAAAACGCATCTTAAGGATTCGGTTCCATATCACTGCATCAAAATAGATGAATTCCATGCTAAAAACGAGTATTTCGCACTTAAAGATGGCAACAATCGTTGACGATTGTTTCCAGTGAAGCATGGAAACATTAATACTTTGATAACTTTTGTAAGCACATATCCATACTTTAGAGGAGGATTTATAATGGAAAGTATCATTGTGTTGGATTTTTCTGGTTTTTTCTTTGTATTTAAAGAGGTGCCATGTGTTTGATGCGTGTGATTCCATTTTACTGTTTTCTATTTCTTTTAAATCCTTCTTATATAGACTATTTTTGGAAAGCTGTAGCAAAAGTACAATGATGTTGTAGGCCATGGGAAAATCTCGTTTAAAAATTCTACTGTTTCTATGGAATTTTCAAATAAAGTTTATAATTCCTTTTTTTTAAATAAGAAAAACGGTAAACAATATTTTTATCAAGAGTAATGGAAGTATTGTAAAATTATTGTTAAAAATATTTATTTTTAAATGTTAAGTTAGATTCCATAGCTTATTTGCTGCCATTTAGGCTCTGTTACCTTAAACCTCTTGATGCATAACATTTTAATCCATAATTGGTGTTATCTAATGGAAAGAAAATAACAAAGATATTAAACTGTATGTTTTTTAAAATTTTACTCGCGTCATACAATGGTTAAAATGGCTATATATAAAAAATGATTAATATATAGTTTCTGTCTACACAATACAAAATTGGAAGTTTTAACAAATATCCAAAATGGGAATCTTATTAAAGTTAAAAAGCACTTCCTAAATTTTGTGACGTTGTTGGACATTCAACCTATTTTGTATCTTTTATATACTGGTCCTTGTACTATAAACTTTCTTCTCACAAAACAAGCCTTAACAAAAAGGAAGAAAAGATTAGAAATTTGAGTAATAGAAATTCAATGAAAAAGTCAAAATTGCACAGAAGATAATATCCTTATTAACTGCAGAGAATTATCAAACATAATATACAAAATACCAGAGATTTTTTAAAATTTTGTATTTATTACAGAAAAAAAGGGCTTGTTTTTTAAATATATAATCATCATGAAAAACAAAACAGACGAGAAAAGTAGTTAGTGTTGAAGTTAAATAAAACAAACGAAAGAACTAAAATATATTCATTGTTACATATCTACTAATAAGGTTTTAGTCAGTACTTTAAAAGCAAAAAACACATTCTAAATTATTATGTATCTGAAAGTAAATTTATTAAAATTAAAAATAATGAAAGACTGCAATTACATCAAATCCATTATCAATTTGTTTCTAGACCTATTAAACTCATGCGTTTTAAAAGTTTACACTATCATTCTTTCTAATTTTATTTAAAAAAAATATTTTTTAAAAAAGGCCCAGTCTGATATATAACTCTTTCTTATTTTTAATTAGAGAGACATTTCGTCTCCTTTTCGATAATGTAATATTCTTTCGACTCATTACATACCGGATGATTCAAAAAAAATAGCATGATCAATTTTAATAGCATATTACTATGAATGGTCACTTTTTATCGCTTTGCTGTCAGTTATATTTTGAAAATGAAACATTTAAATTACCAATCTAACTATTTTTACTAGTAGGGGTAAATTATGGTTCCGAAATTTTATTCTCAAACCTGAAACGAAATTTTAAAGCTTTTGAAGGATGTTTGCTCAAATTCTATTATAAATAAAGCATTTAAAAAAATCAGAAAAGACATTTTGCTAATGGATTACTACCTAAACTTTCAAAAGAAATTATTTGGCTGGCAATCAAAAGCTCCAGGAAAAAAATGTGGACGAAAGGAAGTACTTAAGAAAAAAGAAAAAAATAAGCTGAAAAGACTTATCGCTGTAGAAAATCTTCTGCCCCAAAGAACGTCAGCAAATAAACTATAGGTATCGCAATCGATAATTTGTCGTCAGATAAAGAAAATAGGTTATAAAAAAGTTAATATCAGTCTGTCTTCAAATGTCTGTTTAAACCGTAGAAAAACGAAGAAAACGTTTTTGGCCTCTGTATTTAATGTTACGTAAAGGTAGATACAAAGCATGGATAACTTCGGATGAAGTACTGTTTCATCTGTCATTCACAACTGGCAAGACGTAGTTAAAAGTGGTTTTGCTAAGCCTTGAGAGGGCATTCACATCCATACCATAACACCTGACAGCCAATTTGTATTTTGCAAAACATCTGCGTCTTTGCGACGTTTTCATGCAAAAAACGTTGCAAAGACGCTGCTGTTTTGCAAAATGCAAGTTGGCTGTCAGGTGTTATGGTATGGATGTGAATGTCCTCTCAAGGCTTAGAAAAACCATTTTTTTTGTAAAACCAAAGACTGAAACTGATGTTAAATACTATCAAAATAAAGTTTTGAAACACTGGATCAAACAAAGAGTAAACGTCCTTACCCTCAAGGAAAATTAGTTTTTCACCAAGATTCTGCATCAAGTCATACTGCAAAATTAGCTATAAAATGGCTGAAAGATTAAAAAATAAATTTTCTGCCTCCTGAGAAATAGCTACCACCATTCCCTGACTGTGTTCATTAAGATTATTTTTTTATGGGAATACTTACAAAAACAATTGAACAGACGTAAAATAAGAACACTCCAAGGTCTTCAAAAAGCAATCAAAGAGGGAGTTGAAAAAATACCCCCAAAAATGGTTAAAAAGCCCTTTTGGCTTTGCCGAAACATTTACGCAAAGTGTACTATGTCAGAGGAAACCACATGGAAAATTTCTCATGTAAATAATTTAATTCTATAAAAATTTATGATGCTCTGAAATTTGTCACATTATTTTTGAATCAACCGGTATGCACCAGTTTAAAGTCCTTTTGTTTTCTTTTGATAAATCTTTTAATTATATACCAAACAAGTAGTATTGTTATTGTGTGACGGGTTCTTACGCGTTTCACAAACCTTCTCATATATTCTTTAATGTTTTATTTATTTCAACCAATCTCCACCGGGAGCCAAAGCGTGATTTATGCAAATGAGATATTTTATATAAGTTCGGGTTTAGCGAGTTAGAAGAGAGAATGAAATGAAATGACAAAGTATTTTCAAGTGTAAGCGTAGATGTGGTGAATAGAATCTAACGCATCGTCGTGGATAAAGATTATAGAACTTCGGGAATAGCTAAGAAATAAGTTGCCTCTTAAAACGCAGAATCCTGATTTCAAGTTGACCCAATCAAGATCTTAAAGAACCAACTAGATGAACCTGCCATAACATAAGAAATCAGGTTAGTTATTGATTCCAATTAAGTATAAGTGTGTAGCTGTAATTGTACGCGTCGATCTTTCGTAGATTCAGATAGGATTCCGTCGTTCATGATTATTGAATCCTTCTCATTCTCCACTGTGTTTTATTGTTCTTAAAATTGAATAGTATTTGTGTAATCTCTTAATTAAGAAAAATCAATAAATAAGATTGATTTGTTAAAATGAGTACTGAAATTATTAATCATTCAACACGTTCGGATTCAGGTAATACCCGAAGGGGAGTTAATAATCTTAGAGGTAGCGAGAGGCTACGACACTTGTTTATTTCAAAGAAAACCATTTGCTTTTTGTAAATTTTCTAATGACTTTTTTGTTTCAACATTGAATTCATAAATTTCATCGCAAACTGCAAAAATAACTAAATGTTGCTTCGCTGAAGTTTCTTCTGAGCATTTGTTCCAAATTCTATGAGGATTCACTTATATTCTGTGCTGCACATGTTGGGAGAGAATTGTCTGTACGCCAGTCTTTGATAGATTGGCTTAATTCTGACCAAATAAAGCCTCGTTCGAGAATATCTTTACATACTTTATGGTGGAAACCGGCATATCACCATGAGCTAGAGCAGCTGCTAAATGTATCATGACCTTCTCTAGCTCGCTCTTTAAAATATTCAGGTTTCTGTGATCGGTTGAAAGGAAAAACATATCAACTGAGCAGAAACCTGTATAACATGCGGGCGCATACACTGCTGGCCACCGTAAATGCAACACCCTGAAGAAAGCACGCAAATAACATGAAATTTCCAACATGCATTAGCGGAGGTGAGATATGCAAATGATTAGAATTTCAGCGTAGACACACATCACGCACGCCTGTGGCGCCACCTCAAAGTACTATTTAAGGCTTGGAGATTTCGAAGATTTCAAGTTCGGTAATTGTGTTTTAGTGGTGTTTTCAAAAAACGATCAGTTATGTCTCATGGAAAACAGCGATCAGCTTTTGATCAAGTATCCGAGTTCGACAGAGGAAGGATAGTGGCCTACTGAGATGGTGGATTATCTTTCAGGGAAATCGGTAGTCGTGTTGGACGAAACCAAACAGCTGTAATGCAGATATGTGACCGTTGAATGTAAGAGGGTACGATGGACCAACGTGGTTGATCGTATCCACCTCAGTGCACCACTTCACGTGAGGACAGGCAAATTGTGCGCATGGCAGTGACGGATCGCTCAGTCACATCACGAACCATAGCACAACACATTGAGTCTGTAAAGCATCATTCAGTGTCTGCGCGTATCATTCGACGCCGTTTACAGCAGAGTGGTCTGTCCGCAAGACGTCCATTGCTTGGTCTACCCTTGACGCAGAACCACAGACGTCTCCGCCGTCTGATGTGGACGGCAGAATGGAATGAAGTTGTCTTCACTGACGAGTCTCGCATCTGTCTGCAACACCACGATGGTCGGATTCGAGTCTGGAGACACCGTGGAGAGAGGATGTTGAACAGCTGCGTTATGCACCGCCACAGTGGTCCTGCACCGGGTATTATGGTATGGGGCGCGGTATTGGATATCACTCTCGCACTCCTCTAGTACGTATTGCCGGTACTTTAGCAGCCAGCGCTACATCTCCGAGGTGTTGGAGCCAGTTGTCCTTACTTACCTTCAGGGCTTGGCCACAGCCATATTTCAACAGGATAATGCGTGACCAAACGTGGCACGCATTTTCCAAAGGTTCTTTGTCAATTACCAGATTGAATTGCTTCCCTGGTCGGCTCGCTTTCCGATCTTTCGCTGATAGATAACATATGGTCCATGGTTGCTCAACGATTGACCGAGATTACACCCCCAGCTGCCACACCAGATCAACTTTGGCAACGTGTGGAAGCTGCTTGGTCTGCTGTATTCCAAGAACTCATCCAAAGTCTCTTTGAATCAATGCCGAGGCGTGTGGCAGCGGTGATCTCCAACAATGGTGGCTACTCTGGCTACTGATTCTGGCAGGAACAGTAGCCAGATGTCAGGAACAGTAGCAGATTTGTAGATTTCCCAGAAGTCTATAAATTTACTTATTTGATACTTGGTCAACATGTTATCTACAAATTTTGTTGTGCTATCTCTTGTCTTTCTTGGTGTTGCATTTACGGTGGCCAGCAGTGTAGTTTCGGTTTTCATTTTGACACATTGTTAAAAAAGTTAAAGAACACACGCATGCGCTCTCACAAATCTATCTAGTTATCTATATGAAAAGCGACTCACTTGTGTCCGTGGTAGCCTAGCAGTAATGGTCACGAACTCTTGGCCAGAATGTCGCGAGTTAGAGTCCAAGTGTCTCTGCAGACAAGTCGTGTAAAGGGAGCCGATGCACGTCAAACCTGTCGAGGCTCAAAGTTCTCCCGTTGGTGTGGACGTTAGGAGTGTTATCCTCGTCACATGACCGAAACTCAAAATTACTTCGCCAATAGCCCGAGTGTTAATTTATAGTGTGGCGTTAATTTTTCTCACACCAACTCATAATAAGATTTTCGGAACAATTAGACATACAGATTTGAAATTTGGCAGTTTTGCTTCTATTGTTGAGTAGAGCTTCGCTAAGAACGGGTGTTGTGGAAGGGGGTAGCCGGGGGAGTTATACATAAAAAATTTCTGTTTTTGAGTTACTGCTTCTTCAAGCTTTAAATTTAAAAGATGTTTCTTTTATTGAATAGAGATCCGCTTAGAACAGTTTTTCGGAAATCGACTCATAAGAGAGGTTACGGGGGGTTAACATAAACTTAAGTCCTGTTCTTTTTAAATCAAGAGGCGAGAACTACAAAAATATTTTGGTGTACAAAATCGAAAGTTTAGAACTATAAGCTTTTGATATCATAAATTTAAAACACACACACACAAACAATGTATAGTCATACAATATCATGAAACACCCGGATGAGCGAGTGGGTAACAACTAGTATCTGCTTGCAAGTGATTTTAAACATATATGCTTTCTGTTAAGTCAGCACTCTATAAAGTAATCAAAACAGTACCTCCCTTGTTGGCTAATCATAATAATATAACAGTGGATATAGTCCGCTTACGCCCAAGTTTGTGGGTTCGACCTTGGCCCAAGTCATTGAATTTTCAAGATACAAAAAAACGACTGCGTCCATGTCGTTCGATAATGAAGCATATTAAAGGTCCCTAGAGTGCTTGTTTGACTTGGATTCTCGCGGGAAAATTAAAATCCTATGACTGTTTCACATCGTCAGAGCTCAGATGCCTTTCCTCTAGCGAGGAAACTGGACGTCAAACTTACTTATGGCGATTGGTGCACCACCACTTTTATGAGGGGTACTCAACCTTTTTTTCTGCTGAACCGCATACATATGTCAGCCATTCCACGCGGGCCGCATACATACGTGTTGGCTATTTCATGCGGATCGCAACATAAGGTTAAATGGGGGATACCTTAAGACCAAGATAACATTGGAAATTTAAATTATGGAAAATTGATCAAATATTATAACTCCTATTTTGCTTTTTGTAATTATTATTTTTTTATATTTCTTATTTTTGTCACTAACACTAAATTAGAAAAATTTAAGAAACCCTCCTTCACAATTTTTGCATCAGTAAAAGGTTTCATGTGATTACCAATAATATAACAAACTTCTTAGGAAGTCTTTGTTACAACTGTGACATTACCACTGACACAAAACACTTTGTTGCTGTTGCAAAGAATATCACCTCTTGAAAGAGATCTTGGAGGAATATTGTCATTGAATGATTACTGTTAAATACAGCACTTTCGAGACAAATCAAACAAGTACTGATCCACTGTTGTCTGTTATCACTATCCGTAACCGTTACAAATAGAAAAAGAATATCAATTCACAGCTGTACGACATCGACAGCAAAAAGAAGCAAAATTGATATACTTGATTTCTTGTCAAAGAATTTTCCATCAAATTTTTAATACACTGTCTTAAATAAAAGAATTTCTCAGAGCAATGGGTCAAAACCGGTCCACTTAAAAAGGCTCGGTGGGCCGCAGGTTGAGTATCGCTGACCTACATGGTGCCGCACTAAAAAGAGATACTAGTTTCCGGGGAATGCACTAGGTCTGCAATGGTAATTACCAATCCACAGCCTCATTTGAAAGGGAGAAAAAACAGTGAATATAGGATGGAAATATTATATGTTTCATTTTTACTTTTACAAGTATTGATTTCCTAAACAAAGATTAATTACCTATAGTAATTGATTACTTATTTAATATTATTGTAAGACATTTTTTTTTCAAGCTTCTTTTACAAAATTTCGTGGCTTTATCATTTTATTTTGACTGAAACGAAAATCATAAAGATATTTTTAAACACTAAAAATAAATTATTTCCAGAAAATAAAATCAATTATTTATTAGAAAAATTCTCTTTGAGTCGTTTTAATTTCATCAATAAAAAATGTAAACAAATAATAATCAATAATGCATTTTATATCGCGGCTAACATTATCCTATCTGTATATTTCAGATTCAAGAAACTAGCCCAAATGGACGCAGATGAAGAAAAACAAAAGGATTCTCACCCATGTTGCATTCATTCAAGCAAGTAATCATATACGACTTAATAAGCTTTTTTAATTATTTTTTCCAAAAAAATATTTTTTACCTCGTTAAGGTACCCGACTAGGTTCGAAGCCCAATTTTTCAAAAATAGGTTTTCAGAAGAATTTTATTGTTTTAAAGAATATAAATTGGCTTAAAGAGTTATAATTATGAAATAAATACCCTTGTTTTTTTTAAAAAATATTATTTTTATAAAATTAAAAAAAAATTTCAATTTCAAGAAAAACAGCATAAAAAATATATTGGACATAATGTAATTTTAATAACCAATGTAATTTAAGTAACCAAGGCAAACAAAGTTCCAGAGTCCAGAGTTGCAGGGAGGTGCTGAGTAGAATTCCAACAAAGGTTGTCTTCCAGTGGGTGCCTTCCCATCGTGGCCTTTGGGGAAATGAAATGGCAGACCTTTTAGCAAAAAGAGGCACGAATATTCTCCAAAGATCTACTAAAGACCGGCCTCTTCACTCAGCAAAACTCGATATTGTTAGAATTTATAAAAAATGCTTTCGAGATTCTGCCACCAGTGCTGCCAAAAATAAACGATGGAGAGTGCTAATAAAACCTAACTGTGTCTCGGACTCTTCTCGTGCTGCTTCTGTTGCTGACTTTAGATTGTTGACTGGACACGACTGCCTTTGCGCTCATTTGTTCTGTTTTAACCTGACTGACTCCCCTTTTTGGGTTTTGTGTTCTGGACAAGTCACGGACGCTGCTCATCTTGACGTGTGCTCTGCACTTAAGAATTTGGACTATATTGTAAAAAAATATTGGAGAGCTCGTTGCCCCTAATGACCTGATGGTTATTGGCGAGGCATTTGATAAATAAATAATGTAATTTTAATTGCATTGATATATTTCTTGATCCACCTGAAGTGTCACAAACCGCATGTTAAAAATATTTTCAAAAATAAATATTTTATAAGCATTCGAACTTCACGTTGATGATTTTTCGTCAAAATTACTCTATATTCTAAACTAAAAAGGGCTATAAAATTTGGTTAAATGTAAGTATCTTAAAACCTTCGGTTTTCTACACTCTAAAGGGCTTATAACATAAGTGTTGCAAATTTCATTGAATTTTATACAATTGTTTTGGAGATATCCCAGTTTTCGTGCAAAAGTTATCGTTAAAATTTCATAATTCAAAAAACACATTTAAAAAATATACTTACAAGCTACATAAAGTAAATATTAAAAAACAACTTAAAATTCTCCAGTTTTATGTTATTTCTTCTTCTTCCTTAATTTTTATATTTCATTTTTTTTCGAATGGCCCTAAGTTTTCTTCTGCAGGTTTTTGCTGTTGGCAATGAGTGATGTTTTGAATCTGCAATGCGCTCATTATCAAAAGTTTTTTGTCCTTGTACAGTATAATAGTTCGAAACGATATCCATTTCATTTAATATGGAAATGAATCCCTGGAACATTATTAAACTGCTCAACAGCAATATAAGCCCCTAAACGCAGTGTTTGATGCTCAACGAAAACTTCTTTTGGTAATATCTGCCACAAAACTCCTTAAAAACTTTCTTCCGGATTTTGAGTTTTGCCGTGTAAACATTTTTTAAAAGATTTCTATCACACAAATCCATATAAACTGACTTATCTTGTTGAACAATTTTTTTGGCAGTCCCAAGGGCTTATCCTGATACATTTTATTATCAGCTTTAGCACGTTGAAATTTACACCAACTTTCAGCTCCGACAGGGCACTGTCCATGTTTTGGCTGATGTTTTGATGAGCAACAATGAAAGAAGGCTGCAATAACAGCAGACTGCATTTTGTCCAAGTTCCCAATATTGCTTCGAATAGCAATTCCATAATAATTTTGTAGCTTTTTAATTAAACCATCAGTCAATTTACCTTTCCCCTGAGCCCTTTATTTCTGATTTCAATTTTCGAAGCCTTGTCCCAACTCTTTTTTTGAATATGCCGTATACACTCTAGCTTTGAAACAAAATCTTTCCTGTAAATGTCCTTAATGACACCAGAACCTTTGGAATCTCCATCCCCATAATAGTCAGTGTATCGTAACATTCTATGATCTTCAGACCTCTCAAAAATACGATAAGCCCCAACCGGTTCCAAATTGGATGAAGATCCTTTATGATGATTACACTGCGATTTTACATTTTGTTGCTCCGTCTTTGAATTGCATTTTCTACAAAACTGAGATAAAGAGTTTCAAAGTCAACAATTTTCCCAGTATCAGCAAATATTGCACTAACACAACCATTTAGCGAAGAAAAACCACGATGCTGCCAGGTTCCATCCATCGAAACACCACAGTTTGCAGTATATTGTGTATACTGCCTAATACACAATTTTTTCCAATCAAAGTAGCAGCATTGAGGAGTTTCTTTTCTTGTTGGTGGAATGCAAGCTTGGAAAGAAAGGGATTCAAAACAGCACAAAGTTTTCTTTTTGCTGAAAAATCCCTCCTAATCAATCTTAAGCCATAAACAAAACGAGTATTGAGCTCATTCATTTTGTCTAACTTTTTAGAAGTACAAAATGCCGATATGAAACTGCAATTTTTGCAATGAAAAGAAAAGTTTGAAAATAATCCAAACCTTGAATCTTCCACAAGATAAAGGTTTCCTGCTGTACACTTTTTTGTTGGGCAACACAATAATGAAAAAATACCAGTTAAAATTTCCAGATCAATCAACCTGTTTCTAGTTAAATGTTCTGAAATATTACTTTCATCATCATTTGCCTGATTGCATTGCTGCAGCTTCAGTGAACTGGCGGTCATACTTTCTTCCTTACATTGTCTGGACCTGGGGTTTTCATTTTTGGTAGATTGTGAAGTCATATGAGATCAGTTATTTTATGCATGCAAAATATATTATTCATATATTTATCATTTATTTAAAGTTTATATCGATACATTAAAAGTATTTTTAAAGCAAATTTTGCAGTTTTGTTGAATTTTATCAACACAGGAATATTTTAAAATTTTAATGACTTCAGTACAGCCTTCGTGGCCGTAGTAACCAAATGGTCAAGGTCGAAAACTCGTAGTTGATGTTGTGGGTTCGATTCCTGATGCCACTATAGATTCTCCGTGTAGAAGGGCTGATGAACGTTTAATCTGTGAGAGTAAGAGAATGAGTTATATGAATTTCACACTTTTAAGCAACGTTCGGGTTTTGGCGGTGAACTTCGTTCTTTAGAACCTCGGTCAAGTGACGACACCTGAGCTGTATCCTCTCTCCTAACTACCACACCACACCAAGGGAGGACATTGAGCCTCCACAGATTTAATTTCTCTATATAGCGGGTTTTCTGTGGAACTCGCGACACTTCGGCCACGAGTTCGCGACTTTTTCCACTAGGATACCATAATCACGTTAAATCTGTGGAAGTTCGATGTCTGCACATCAGCGTGGTGTAGAAATTCGGATAGTGGGATGCCAGCTCAGGTATTGTCCTCGTCGTTTGACCGCGGTTCAAAATGACGCGGTTCGTCCCCCATAGCCTTCTTGTAGGTTCAAAGTGAGAAGCTAATATAAATTTTACCAAACCAACATATTCTGCTATAATTATTTAAAAAAATCTTGAAAATAAACAAAATTTGTGTATTGAAAAAATTCAATATATTTCACTTTTCTCAGAAACTGTATTCAAGTTCATAAATGAATATTAGACTTATCGTTAAACCCTCCGTATAACGCGCACTTTTAACACAAAAAATAAGATCGAAACTTGGGAGTGCACGTTATACGCCGGGTATAAAAACGATAGTTCCAAAAACAAAAGAGATGAGCATAAAAAAATTTAATACTATATATATGTATCGAAATATTGTTTGTTTAAAAGAAACGACTTGCCTTATGAACTAAAAGAGTTGTAGTTCTAGAAGTATTCAATTTTTTCAAAAGTCTGGGATATTACCTCGAATAAATGACTTAAAAACATAAGAGCAATGTATACTAATGATTCAGATTTCTTCGTAAAAAGGGGGTGCGCATTATTCGGCGAATATACCTAAAAAATGAAAAAAAATCAGCTTTAAAGTATAGGTGCTCGTTATGCACCGGTTCGCGTTATATGTATGCCGGATTTTACGGTATACATACGATTATCTTGCAAATGATGCAAGCATTTTTTAATAATTTTTTAGTACGAAATTATTTTTTCACAATACTTATCGTTTATTAAATTATATAGCTCTTTAATATTGTTACCTTGAAAGAAATATAATTTTTTATTTACAGTTATCTGTGTGAAAAAAACTACAGGAGCATTTAATAAGCAATTTTGTTCACATCGAAACATATATACATACAATTTTTTTGTATGCTGATTTACCTTCAATGAAGCATCTCATTTCGAGGTTAGCTGCTAAAGATCTAAAAAAAAAAAAATCTTTTTTTTAAAAAAAGAAACCGAAATAATTTTTTTTCCTTTCTAAACACAAACAATTTTTTGTCTCGATTTTATTTGTGATTCATTGGTAAAAAATCTCAACGCTGCTCGGAAAATCCTCTAGAAATCTCGAACCAGTTCTCCTCGCTCCAGAAAAAGGCGGAGTCTTTTAATTTATCGTCAATCGTTGTCCTAGAATTGTCTGACTAAGCCTATTTTCTGTGAATGATGCTCAGATTCAAACGCTAAACCGCAATATTTAACACAATGCCTTGTTGTGAATTTTGCAGGTCACCTTGATCCCCAAAGCAAAACCAAGAACAATGAAAAGAAACATGTAAGTATAAAGCTGATATTCACCTAACTGGAGATCGTACTTCTGCGGGGGGTTACTTAAATATTATTGGAGGTAACGGAAACGTTTCAAAATGCGGTAGATTCTCTTTAGAACAACAACGCCTCTCACATTCTTGCTTTGTGTACAGTGACCCTTGCGAAATGAGTTTCTTCAAATATTTTTCGGAACAAGTATCTTTAACAGATATATTTCACGTGTTAATCATATTCTATCAAGTAAGGTGTAAATGTACATATACTATAATATATTTTTAAGTGTGTGAAAAATTAAAATATTTGTTTTTATTTTTACACCCTAAAAATTGTAAGATTATTAAATTTTTAAAATATTCACATTTGAGATAATTTATAGTTTTTTTAAATTAATTTACTCAGATTCATTGGTTTGAAACATTTTAAATAAATAAAAGGCTAGTTTCAATGCATTTTTATGATATACATATTAGGGTGGATCGCGGGAGAAAAATAAATTATTTTGAATCGAAACATAACTATACGAAAAAGCTGTTCTATGGTCAGAAAAAAATAATTTCAAAATTTAATATTGCTGCAAAGAGAGGTTGGATTTTCGAATTTATGGAAAAAGACTAAATTTTGGTTAGATGATTTTAGACACGAAATAAAATTATTTTTATTTGATATAAATAACCAAAATGATGATTATTGATTAATGAGCACTGAATAGTAAAATGTACATTGTACAACATTTAGTAACCCCATCTGTCTGTCCCGGCACCATCGAAATAACCCGCTCCAGGTTTTCCCCACATCCACTTAATTGTAGACTGCAATTTTTTCAGTATAAGTTTCTTAAAAAATGAACACAAAAGAAACTGTTAAATGTACCTGATGTGTTTTTTGGGGGGAGGGGGGATGACTATTTAGTTGGTGTCCTCTTAAAGGAATAAATGCTAAAAAGTATGAAATTACCCATTTCTCTAACAAAAATTACTTTGATCATTTACCATAAAAAACACAAATACCTAAACTTTATTTTCCTTGTGGTAGTACTAAACATAAAAATTATTTTTATTTTATTTTCCTCTTAATCTATACACCAGAGAACATCTTTTCCGCATAGGTAGGTTTTGAAATTTTAGAAAAAAAGAATTCGAACCATCCTAATATATATATTATCGTTTTTTTAAAGAGTTGTTAGTTTTATGGCCAACCAATAAAAAATTTAAGCCAAGATTACACAAAAAACTATATGAAAATACAATTAGAAATATTTTTATATTGAATTGAAACGGCATTGAAAGCCCTCACGGGATCTGCTGAAGGTAAATGATAGTTGAAGAGATCTGCTTAGGTGTTATCCAATGCCTAATTGTAACCTAAAAACATGAAATCCATTTTATAACTCTAATGCCATGTTAATTATATAGAAAATTGAATAAATATTTTTATTACACATAACAAAATCTATATATAATGTATTACAACATTATTAATATTGTATATTTATATATATATATGTAGCGTAGGAGGCCTATTTCTATTGGTTAATTGTATGTAGACTTGCCGATGGTTATTTCTTGATAAACAGAGAACTACTACTTTGGTTTTAACCTTCTTTTATTCATGGTCACAAACATATAAAGTTTTAGTACATTTGGAATAATTAACTAATATGGACGCACACAAACACAAAGCAGAAGCAGCAAGCAGCATATATATATATATATATTTCAAAGAATTAATTCTCAATAATTAGCAGAATGTAGAAAAATTATTCAAAATATTCCCACGTAATTTTTAAAAATACCTTCGTGGTTTAGGGGTGTTACATAAATTTACATAAAGCTATATAAATTTGCTTTCCATTTAATTAAAAAAGTAAAATAAAAAGTTGAAAGTTAAATTAAAATTAATAAACTATCCCTAGATCAAAATGAATTATTTTTAAAAGCTCTACACAGTAAAAATAATTTAATCTTAACAGTTAAAAAATTCATCATTATTGATTTAATTTATCCTTATTGAATAAAAATGATGAATTATTTTAAGTATTTGCTGTTGTACGTAGTTAATAAAATTTATGTGAGTGAGAGCGATATTTGAAAGCATATTGTTTTCGCAATAGACATAGAATCATGCAGACGGACACAAAGGAAAAATTGCTTAGATAACACTAATAAATATCAATTGCTCGGTTTTATTTCCATGTACATAAGCGAAATTTAAGGTGTAATGCACATATACTTGAAATATAACATAACCCTTTCATGAATTACTCTTTCGCTGATGCTATGAAATCTATTCTTTCACACATTGCAAGCGGGTAGTGCATTTCGTGGGAATTCGGTCATTCAATGAAGTTGTAATAAATCCATAACTACTTCATCTTTCTCAATGGAACTTTATTTATTTATTTTATTTATATAATACTCTATCTTTAGAGCATGAATTTATTAATTACGCAGTTTTATGTGACTCGTACTCTCTCTATATATAGTGAGGAACTGCATAAAACATAAAAGTACGTTTCACACAATCAATGCATTAAAAACTCAACTTATTCAAACTATATCAACAATTATCACTTGCTCTTCAAGGAATGGAGCAATATAATGAAATTGAATATTAAAATGAAACTATTATTGTAATTGTTTTGGAATTCGGAAGCTTATTGACCGTACTGGTTTGTCATATGTTTTCTATTGTTAGAGTGAAAAAGGATAAAAAGAAAACATAATTATAATACATTCTATTAAGGAAGACTGGTAAAATAGTTTATCACTTCATACCATTTAGATGTCCTGAATTTAGTTCTAAACTTAGAGTTTTTAATTATATTATTACAAACTCTAGAATTTAAATAGCTTCTAAATGTATTTCGTAGCAATGTTAATTGTATTACAACTAAAGAGATTCGGAAGCATTGATTTTAATAATCGAATTTAATTTTTATAATCGAAAGCAAAGTTACAAAATAAATACTATTTTAGAAGAAAAACATTTTAGGCATTTATAAAGTTACAAAATATTTTACACACTTTACCTATATCGAGTATTAAAAAAGTTTTGATTTATAGAGTTATATAACTTATAGCTTGATATATAATCGAGTTATTGCGTACCTAAATATATGATATATACATCAAGTTATCGATATTGAGTTTTGTATGAAAATAGAAAACTTTTATTTATTCTTTTTCGAATACATTTTAGTGAGACAGAATAAGCGTATGCGCGCGCGTACGCACATAGAGGAAAAATGGTGTTTAATAACTGAATTAGATGTTCCACGTTTGTAGCGAAATTGTAGTTACAAATTCAACATGGCAGTTATAGTGGGGAGCTTTAAGGGGAATTTACTATAATTTCTCTTTTATACTTATTTTTAAGCAAGTTAAAATTTCCTTAGTCAATGTACTAAGTTTAAAAACAAATTAATAATCTCTTCAAAATTTAAGTCATTAAAGTAGTTCTCATGTATCTACTAATCCAAACACTTCAGTATATAATTTATTTCAAACGATTTTAAGTTAAACTTTGTAAAAGAGTTTTCTAAATGAAAATGTAATTCTATTATGCCTTTTAGGAGGAAAATGGCGAAGAGGCTGGACTCAAAGTGAATGGTTACGATTTTGAGTAAGATATATGATTTTAACATTTAGATTAATAGATATAGTATTTTGTAAAATTAATTTCTTTTTCTTTGAAATATTAAATGAAGCATAAATATAAATACTAAGCATTCTGTGCTTAATTTAAAATAGAAATTAACAATATTCCATCAACATGAATCATAGATTTGCACAAATTTTGCAACAGTGATAAATTATCGTAAGTCAAATTTTCCTACGTATGAAATAATTTTTCTTCGTTAAAACTTCATTTTAACCTTTGTTTAAGTATTAGTTTGAATTGAATTATATTATGTTTTATTCTTTTATTTTCGTAAGATCTGTATCCGTCGTAATTGGTAAATATATTATTTATACCCTAAAATAAAATTTCTAACTTCAATCAATTACCAACTTTTTGTTTTATATATATTAATATTTGTGGATATAGAGTGTCGGAATTATTTTGGCATAGCACCAAAATATTTTTAGAATAAAACCTATCCTATTTTTTTTAGAAAAATTCCATTATAGAATCGCTTAAAGAATTTCAGAAGAGAATTCGTAAGAAAAAAGAATTTTCTGCATCGATTTTCGATAAGCTATTTTTCCTCTGATACAATTACATGTACGATTATATTTTCTTTGTTTAGAAAATATTGGAATTTTCAATAAAAAACTTATATATCCCTTTTAGAGATTTGAAAAGTAATAAAAATCTCCCTTTTATTGTCCAGTTTCCGCTCTTGGGAAATACTTTTGAAGTGATGATACAGAAGACAGTGATACTTTAGTATGCAGACTTCGGTCATAGAATGTCTGAGAATTCCAGTAGGTCAAAGATATTAAAACCTATCAGGCAGTAGATGCAATGTACTCTACACGTAATTTATTGCCAACATTTATTGCAAAAACATACATTAAAAATGTTTTTAGTCATATAATACCTGTATTTTAGAGAAATTCTTCAACCAATAAACATGAATAAATTTTAAAACATTATGATGAAGTTTTTATATATTACATTATATTATATAAAGTTTGAAAACAATTGATCTACATACTTTACTAAGAACCATCAGCAGTTCATTATAGAATACCTTGCCTTCTTGTCTTTTTAGATCAAATATTTTATATAAAATTCTAACAAATACTGATATATTTGTTAGACTAATTACGTTTATAAAATTAACTATGTCGTGACCCTAAGGTCAAAGGGGAAGTTTGGAGCTCGAAATGAACAAACATTCTCATAAAAATAATTAATTTTATTTAGTTCAATCAATTTACTATCAAGCAAGATTATAACCCGAGGGAGCAGTCAAATTAAATGACTACCCTAAATTCTTAAGACAAATCATTAAACCCTTAACTGATGAAACAGCTCTCGCCAGCTCTCTCCTGGGTATACCAAGTATTCCGATAGACACTTCGTACATCACACTATAATAGCAGCCTAATAACTAACTCTAACACTCCCTTTGCTAGGATTTTTAAATAGCACTCAAATTAGCATAAAATCAAGTTCTCTCTACAAACGGAAGGCGGTTTTAAACTCAAACAGCAGTTAAAGAAGTATTTTTCCCCAAGAGGATTTGTGAAAGGGCGTGAATAGGACCCGTCGCAAATAAGAAAATTTACGTTTTACGAGGTAAAGAGGCTCTTACATTTCAAATACGTTGATTCTAAAACGGGAATAATGTAACAGTAAAACAGAAAGGGAAAATTGCTTTAATGCAGCTTAAGCAATGTGCTCCAGTATGCCAGACTGATATAATTAAGAATATAACAGAAACTTAGGTTCAAGCTTGAAATTCTTAGCATAGTGCTAAAAGCTTCTCGAGAACGATTGGCGGTAAGAATTTAATGGAAAAGATGAATGATGTTAGATATCTTTGCTCGCTAAAATATTGATTAGTATGTTGATAATGATTGTAACTAGAAGAAACAAGATATCAATCATTGGCATGGCCAAGTAATTTTAGCGTGTTTTTCACATGTTGTATTTTACAATAATGCAACTAATGAACTTTTTACTAACAGAAAGTAGTACTATACTTAAAAAAAAAAATTAAAATTTTTTTTAAAAATTAAATTTTTTAAAATTATTAAATTTAAATATCATTCGGCTCATCTAGGGCACAAATGTGACCAAATGCCGAAAACCCGAGGTCAATCGGTTAATTATTGGCTGAGAAAAAGGTACGACAAAATATGGAACAAAGACGGAGGCGGGACGAAGACGAAATTTGCGTCCTAATACCGCTTTTTTTACACTACGTGAAAAACGCGCTAAAAATCACTATTTCTCTTTGACTTAAGAAATATAAACATTCGCAGTATATAAATACCGATTTATTTAATGACATATTTTATAGAAAAAAAAAAGAAGAGGTGTAAAAAATCGTCCCTTCTACAAGGGGTGATCAAATGAAAAGGTACGAAATGACATAAAAATGAAACAGTTAAATATTTGCATATTCCGCCAAGGGAGAATGTAGCGAGACATCTCGGGATGCCATTGGAGACTCTGACTGGGATCGTATCATGCGCGGGTGCCCGCATGCGCAGGAGAGAGCAAAGGCTCTTATAAAAAGCGGCGTCCAAATGATGCGAGCACAGAATTACTCGAGCACAGAAAAAGCATTAACTCCGATGTGTACTGTGAGACACTCCGACGCCTACGCAGGTCCATCAAGAACAAAAGACCGGGGCTGCTCACGGAGGGTGTGGTTCTGCTCCATGATAACGCGCGTCCACACGTCTCCAGAGTCACACAAATGGAACTGGACAAGTTCCAATGGGAGACGTTGGACCATCCGTCCTACAGTCCGGACATGTCACCCTGCGATTTCCATGTGTTTGGTCCACTGAAGAAACACCCGAAAGGAAAGCGCTTCAACTCGGACGACGTACTCAAGTAAACTGTGGAGGACTGGGTCTCGTCACAGCCACAGGAATTCTGGGAACAAGGAATCCTGCGGCTTGTTCATCAGTGGGATCGTTGTGCTCAGGCCTATGGTGTATATTTTGAATAAAGTCTATATTTGTACCCACCGTGTCGTTTCGTACCTTTTCATTTGATCACCCCTTGTATGTATCCTATGAAATATTGATAAATGTACAGTAATCGTCTAATCTGAATTCAGCGTAGGAAAAAAATGTGAAAAAGAGTAAGTATATTGCTCCTTCATTAAACTATTTTCAAAAACAGAATTTTGTTCTGTTTTTAAAAAATCACGCAAGTAGCATTTTATTTTTCTGTAATTAACATTAATGTTTGTTTGAATTTAACAACAAAAAAAAATTTAAATACTTACTTCATGTTTCGAGGTGCTTTTAAAATCAGCTTTTTCGCATGATTTCTACAACAGAATTTAGAATTTCAAATCTACCCTTTAAAAACAGAGTAAATTTGATAACTTACGGAATAAATTTTCCGATTAATATGAAATAATATAAGATACATTATATTCTTCTAAAAAGGATCAATGAACCCAATGGATTATAGAAGTTTCTGAGTAAAGAATACATGATACACATACATCAGTTCTTTTTGGATGTGGGCAATATTTGTAGAGCTCACATGTTTGGAACAATCAAGTTCCTTTGAATATTTTATGGCCCTGTAAATTAAACTTTATTCAGAAAAACTCAAGATGTATTATAACAACTCCATATATGTCTTTGTTGATTTTTTTACATAAATTTATTGCAAAACTCCTCATGCTTCATATTGCATAACATGAGGTTTACAGATGAAAGTGGTAACATCATTATAAAATTTACAAAATTAAAATAAATTTAAGAGATAAATATAAAATAAAAGGAAGAGAGGGAAAATACACAAATATAAAGAAAGGGAGTACCTCTATAAAACTTAAAAAATCTATACAGTAAACAAATTTTCTTAAGATATTAAGGCTTTCTGTACAATTAACTAACAAAGACAAAACATGTGGCCAGAATACCTAAACATTAGGGTTTGCAATCCCGTGTCGTATTTTCAATCCAGGAATTTCGGGATTACATTATCCAAACCCCGGGATTGGACCCGGGATTAGGATTAGACTATTTATTAAAAATACTTACATATTAGTATAGCTAAAATTGCTTAATAAAATTGCAAATATAATTAAAAATGATTTAATATTATTTTAATGAAAAAAGTAAAAAAATTAATTCATAAAAAAACAAATAAAAATAGTACATAATGAAATTTAAAAAAAAAAGCATTTCCTCATTTCTTGTGTTTCTGTAAATAATCTAATAAAAACACAGCTCCTCCAGTGTTTCATCGTTGAAACGACTTCTTATTTTTGTTACAAACTGTCCTGCCGAAGAAAATGCACACTCGGATTCTTTACTAGTAGGTATTATCGTCATTAAATAGGAGTATGTTCTTTTTAGGTAGTCATCACGTCTCCCTCCATTTTCAAAATAGAGACATTTCTTTTTGAATTTTTGATGACAGTATCTCAAATCTGATTGACTGCATTGGTGCATAAACATCTTTGATAACTTTATTTAGTTCTTCTGCTACACTTAATGGTTTTTGTACCCATAAATTGATCCAGTTATTGAATCATAATATGAATCAATTTCAAGTGTTACCTCATTTGAAATAGAAGATCCAGTTGCATGAGCTGTTAGTAATGCAATGGGAATCGAAGCATTTCAAGTCTTAAGAGCTGGTCCGCTATTAATTAACGGCATTTAATTGAAGAAGGAACTGTGACAAAATCTATTCTTGAGATGTTGCTCATACTATTGCACTAGTATTGAAGGTTTAACACGTAAGGAAACTGACATTAAACGTATACAATACAAAGAAAGTAAAAATACATTAAATGTAATACCACACACACACACACACACACACACACACACTACTTTGAAAAAAAATTTCAAAATATAATTCAGACAAAAATTAAATCCCGGGATTAGTTATTTTAATCCCGGGATTTGAAAAAACCACCGGTATTTAGAGATCCCGAGGCTGTAAACCCTACTAAACATTTCAACTCCTTTTTAAAATTTTCTCTTTTCCAAAAATATAGGTTACAGTACAACAAGACATGCTCCGCTGTTTCAGCATCCAGACCACAAGAATAAATATCATTACGAATTAAATTAAACCTAGACAAATAGATCTTGAAATTCCCAAGTCCTGTTACAATCTAGCATAAGTTAAAATGAGAAACGAATTTCTTACATTTTAGCCATTGATAAATGGTTGGAAAAACTTTTTAGTCAACAAAGCTTTAGGTGAGGCTAAGAATTCGGTGTTCCAGGAGGAAACAGTTCTTTCCCAAGCTAAATGCCTCCAGTGGGACAATGGCACAGACATCGAAAGGTTCATATCTGGTCAACTGGTACGCTCTATCATTACCGAGATTTCCACAATGGCCCCGAACATAAGAAAAGTGAATGTCACAGTCTTCAAGGTTGTTCTTTGCTGAATTGGGCCACAGTTTTACGGCATGGATCCATTTGTAGCAGTGTTTCCCAAAGTGGTCTATATCGACCCCAGCGGTCTATGACGACCTGTAAGGTGTTCAAGTCAGCGAAAATATAATTTGGGGGTCCATGAGGGGGTAAAGGGGGTCTGCGATAGTGGCTTTTATTAAACTAGATCGCGACTTTAAAAGAAAATTTAATCAAATGGAAACCAGATTTTACCTATTTAACGGATTTATTTACTAAATATAATGAGGTTAATTTGCTGTTACAAGGCGAAAGCGTAAATTTTATTAAGACAAGTACCACCATTTCAGCGTTTCTTGCCAGAATTAAGCTAAATGATTATAATAATGTTCGTCGTGAATTTCCCAGTTTTTCAAATGACCACAAACAATCTACCTGGAAAATGACGTTTTAACCTACGTTCAACGTTTAAATGCCATTTATTCAAATTTTGAAACTAGGTTTGAGAATGCTTTGGCTATGGTAAATACCACAGTAGACAATGAATTCTTATGGTCCCATTGAAATAAAATGTCATACGACAAGAGGAACTCATCGGAATAGGCAGTAACGGAAATCTTAAACTAAAGTTTAGAAACGGATTTCTGCGATTTTTTCTTCAAAAAGACATACCCATTATTTAACCCGAATTATGGGGTATTGCGAGAAATATTTTAATTGCTTTTCTTAGAGAGAAGGAGTTTCAGAGTGGTTTCCAATCTCCAAAATAAAAAAGGAAAAAGAATGGACACTACTAACAGCGATTTAGGGTTAAACCTGACAAGATAAATGCCAAATGTTGAAAATTTGATATTGAAGCACTAGGTTCATCCTTCCCATTACAAAAATGTGGTCGTGGTAGCCTAGTGGTCAAGGATCGTAGCTGGTATGTCATGAGTTCGAAACCAGTACCATTAAAGATCCGCCGTGTAGGGGAGCGATGCATGTTAAATCTATCGAGAGCTCAAAGTCCTCCCATTGGCGTGGTGTGGTAGCTTAGAGAGAGGGGTGCCTGCTCAGTTGTTCTCGTCACTTGACTATGGTTCAAAATTACGAAGTCCGTCGCCAAAAGCCCTTGTGTACCTGAACAGGGTAACGTTAATATTCTCTCACCCATATCCATTAAAAATATTATTTTTGATCAGTTATTTTACGTATTATCATGTGTTTCTCTTAAATTTTAAACAGTATACTTCACTTCAGTTAGAAATTTAAATCTTTTAAAGTAATTAACTCTATATCCGCTGTCAAAATGACGTTTAAGTTGATCAATTTGCAAAAATTCAATATTAGGTAAGAAAGGGTCTCTCCCAAACTCAAAAACATGGCGAGGGGTCTATGAGACAAAAGGTTTTGGAACTTCTGTATAATGTTTTTCTCTATTACTTTCTTAATGCTTCTCGACGCTGTGCTTCGCGTCAACACCAACAGAATTATCTCGCTTCTCAATACAATCAAACCAAACACAGTCCGTCGCGTTAAAAAAAACTCCCAAGAACCTATCTCTTCTTGGAACAGCAAACCAAGTCCTGTGCGTCGGGTTAAAAACAAAGGGACTTGTTCTTCCCTTGTCCATCTTGTTCGAAGGTTAATCACGTTCTCCCTTCAAAATAGCAAATCGTCCCCTCTAATGCGGAGAATTGCGCCAAACATTCCAGAATCTACCGCCAACAGCAGCCAGACACCGCACTCTGATTTACAGGAATATAGAATAATTTTAAAATAGTTTTATACTCTCAGCATTGTTTTAAAATTATTTTTTCTTGTCTAGAGAAATTGAAGAAGGCTGGTGGGAATATTTGAATAAACCTGCGGAAGAGCGGGAGAGACTTCGAGATCCTTTTATTTACAGAGATAGAGGTAACTAAACGATTTTCAATTCAAAAACAGGTTTTCACGCACGTATTTTCCATATGTATTTATACTGAGGAAAATGTAGTGCGTGCATAAAATGCTGCATCATCTTAGTTGGGTGCTATTTGTAGTGCTAGATGAGAATATTGTATTACATGGAACTCTCTCAATACTATTAATGCTTTCAATCAAAACCTTATCCTTATATCACTCTTGCTTTCAAGTTTTTTTTAAACATACATTTTAATTAAAATTAAGAATCAAATGTGTCATGAAATTAAATTTTCTCTAAATTAGTAATACATGAGCAGTTAAATTTTAGTATTACTGTATTGATAACTGAATTCTTATATGAGTCGCAAACTACAGACTTAAAATTCATTATACAATAGTCATTATACTTTTTATTAGTAACTACCAACAATCTATATTAATCAAAATATTTATTTTCAGCAATCTGGAACTATATTTATCAAAATGATAATACAGTCAAATCTCCATTTTACGAGCCTCTGTTTATCGAATTCTTCTATTTTACGAGCTTTTCCTGGAGCTCCAAAAACATTTTATTATTTTCTTCGTAAAATAACCTCCCAATAGCGAAGTGCATTTTCTATTTAACGAACTTTTTCTCTTGTGATTCGAATTTTTTCTCCAAATTATAAAAACATTCCTGGACATTTCAAATTATTCTATCTTTTAACATATTTTATGGTGATCAATGGCCTTGAACTAGTTTTATCAGGTGCCTAACTCACCCAAAGCAATAAAATTACTTAATTTTTTTAAATAAAAGTTTCAAATATAAAAGTAACATATCTTATCAATAATTAAATTTCAGAACGCATGTGGTAGAGCTTAAAATTTTATACTGGTTTTTGAAAATCTGTGTTTAAAACTAGTTGTATGTTTAAAACTATAAAATGTCATTAAAAAATTCATTAATTTTAATATAAATTTTTTTTTAAAGTTAAAAATCCACTGTATTTTTGGAAATTTTTTTTTCTTGTTATCCTTGCATATTTATTTTTAATGGGTAAGATTTATAAAACAAATAGACATAGAAATAAAAAAAAAGTGTGGGGATAATTACTTTCTTAATAATCTATAGTTTTTATGAGTTTCAAATTTGTTTTATGCCGTTTCTTGAGAACATTGCAAGAGGAATCTCCACTTAATGAATTTTCCAAGTAACGAACTTTTTTTCGGCATTTAGCGACTTCGTTATATTGAGGTCCGGCTGAATATCGATTTATAACTTATGCTTTTGTATAAAATTAGGATACTAATTTAAATCTGATGCAATTATATGAATATTCTACTTGTACAATTTTATTAAAATACACGAAAATTTGATTTTCAAAAGAAAATAATTATTTCTTTCAGACCTCTTTAAATTTTTCACTCTCTAGAAACGTTTGTATTGCAATCAGCGAACCCAAAGAGAGTTCTACTAAATCAAAATTAAAGTGAAAATTGAGGCTGAAAATATATTACAGTGGAATATGCACAACTTGGCTTATAAATAACATATACAATGTAAGAATACTTGCTTAACTCAAGCTACTCGCATCTATACGGTAGTGTTTGATCCTCTAAAACCTTCCACTGATCGAATATTTAGATGATAAATATGAAAATGGAATAATTATTTCAACTTGACATGAAAACAAGTTATTGAATATTCAAGTAATGTCCAGTGGTAACGTGAAAAAAGGTGATATAGCCCGAAGTTTTCAATAGTTTTGATTTATTTCATAGAGGTAAATAGCAAAGGAATTGACATCCAAAAATGGTTTACAAATTTGGGATAGTTGAAAGAGTGGAATCAGTAATAAAACAACATTCCCTGTAATGTATTTA
Source organism: Trichonephila clavata (assembly GCA_019973975.1). NCBI lineage: Eukaryota > Metazoa > Arthropoda > Arachnida > Araneae > Nephilidae > Trichonephila > Trichonephila clavata. The sequence goes on from BMAO01036300.1 coordinate 114,462, forward strand.
TATCAGTCTTCCTGTGGTCAGATGTTATATAGTTGAAATATTGCGTATGGGAGACGTGCGCGCGGTATAATAGGGCTATGGACTTATCAGCATAGTAAAATGCTTGCCGAGTTCTTGCAATGAGTATTAAAAATAAACAAGTTAATATTGAACGAACACATCGTAGTTCTCTTTTCATGATCTGTGTGAAGTTCTTAAAGGACTGATAAATCTTCACATGACCCTATTGCCCCATAACTTTCCCATAGTGGCCGTTATTCGTGAAACAGAAACAAAAATAGTCCTCATTCTTATGCTATTTCAGCCTGTAATCCCTATAGATTTAGTATGACACCGATGTAAGCAATGATGAAAATGATTTGCTGAGAAAGATAGATTTTGGAGCAGATGGTTGAACAGCATGTCTGCTAAAGTCAGCAATTGTATCAAAGCACATATTGAAATATGTAGGAATTTTGCAAAACATATGAAGTTTCGCAATATGATTCAATTTATGTGTATTCACATCTCTTTTCATCTCATCTATGACATTATACTCTTCTTTTTAAGCACTATTATCTCCGAATGTATCCAAAAGCAGTGATATCTTGTTCCCTGCAAAGTCTTTTAAATTTCAGAACAAGGTATAGCTGAAGATTTGAGTAAACTAATCAGTTTAACTAAATTATGCAGGACGTCAGCGATAATAGTGACTAGAACAAATTCTTACTTTTCATGGATATTACTGGCAGATCTTCTTTTCCGTTAATCACAAATAACAAAAACAAGACTAAAAATATTCAATGACAAAGATGGAAGGGTTTTCCTTTCTTGCTCAGTTGTCGAAAGGGGATATCTGCAGACTGATGGATGCCTAAAAAAAATGCCTTAAACTTTCCGCAAACGTCATCATTATCAATCTTTTATCGAAAAAATATCCGGAAATGAAATTTAGATAGTAACATATCTGATATTAGAATTGCTAGTAGAATAAAATTTCAAAGCAAGGATTGCATTAGTTAAGGAAAACACTCAACTATATATATATATATATATATATATATATATATATAATACATTACAATTTGAAAATACCTATAGCGCATGCTTCATGCAGACCATGTCATACTTGTTGCCCGCAGGCCGCATGTGACCCGCAACGAATATTTTTGCGGCTGTGACGTTTGAGAAAAATAATGGTAGCGTGATATTTATTAAGGGGGTAGGTTCACGAAACAGGATCTGTATCTCAGTAATGTTAAAAATAGGTATTTTTAGGGAACATTTATAAACATTTTATTGAATAAAAATCTCCAATTTTTTTACTGAATATTCTTTGAACCATAATACATACTTTAATCAGAGATTTTATGGATAGGATGTCTAGTTATTTTTAAAAAAAATATTTTTGCACAAATCTGTTCTTTTTTTTTTCAAAAACAGTGAAATTTCATGACGTTTATGCTATAAATTAAGTCAGAATATTTTTTTGAAAAAATGCCTCAATTAAAGTATGTTTTTGAGTGTAATTATTAATTATGCAAAGTTATAAGATGTTAAATACAGTAGTTTAGGAACAAATGTTCCTTAGATGGCAAAAATGCTATTTTTTGCGAAAAATGGATTTTAGCAATGGATTTAGTAGACTTTGACACGTGGTAAAACATTTTCAAAAAATTATAAAAAATACTTCTACTGCACGTAGAATGATAATTTTTGCGCCATTAGAAGAGTAGAAATTCATATTTTATTAAAATGGGAAAAATGAAAAATGTGTTTGGGGGCCGAAATTCATGAACCTACCCCCTTAATTTAAATAATTGGTTTATTTACATGCTATTAACTACAGTTTATACATTGAAGTTATTAAAAGGTTGGTTAGTTCCTTATAATTTAAATTCTGTTATTTGTGAGGGAGGAAATTACATCTCTCCTGTTCGAAGGCTTCCAACGGACTTCTCTCTGCCCTCTCTAGGGTCTCGGGATGGTAGCGGTCAGCCTCTTTATCCTAGAGTTACATTCGGCTGGGTGATATAGGGGGTTCTCAAGGTGTCAAAGGTTGCCGGGATGATGACCAAAGACAAGAACTCGCAATATTATCAAGTGCACGTGTGCGTAGAAACGCGGTTTTCCTATCTACAAAAAGAAGTCGACTTTTCAGTTGTGTGACGGGAAAACGTTACAAGGCCCGGCCAATATATCGGTATATAATAATATATAATAAAATAACGAACTGACACTGGTAAAAATAAGATAGGTAGAATTCGTTAAACAATTTTTAATTATACATATATACACTGAAGAGCCAAAAAAAAAATGGTACACCTGCCTAATATCGTGTAGGCCCCCCTCGAGCACGCAGAAGTGCTGCAACACGACGTGGCAAGGATTCGATTATTGTCTGAAGTAGTGCTGGAGGTAATTGACACCATGAATCCTGCAGGGCTGTCCATAAATCAGTAGGAGTAAGAGGGGGTGGAGATCTCATCTGAACAGCACGTTGTAAGGCACCCCAGACATATTCAATAATGTTCATGTCTGGGGATTTTGATGGCCAGCAGAAGTGTGCTCCTGGAGCCCCTCTGTAGCAATTCTGAGCATGTGTGATGTCGCATTGTCCTGCTGAAATTCCCCAAGTTCGTCGGAATGCGCAATGGACATGAATGAGTGAAGATGATCAGACAGGATGCTTACGTACCTTTCACCTTTTCAGAATCGTATCTATACGTATCAGGGATCCCATTTCATGCCAACTGTACACGCCCCATACCATCATAAAGCCACCACCAGCTTGAACAGTCCCTTGTTGACATGTAGGATCAATGGATTCATGAGATTGTCTCCATGCCCGTACACGTCCATTATCTCGATTCAATTGGAAACGAGACTCGTCAGACTAGGCAATGTGTTTCCAGTCATCAACAGTCCAATGTCGGTGTTGACGGACTCAGGCGAGGCGTAAGGCTTTGTGTCATGCGGTCAACAAGGGTACATGAGTGGGCCTTCGGCTCCGAAACCCCATATCGATGATGTTTCGTTGAATGGTTGGCACAGTGACACTTGCTGATGGCCTAGCATTAAAATCTGCAGCAATTTGCGGAAGGATTGCACGTCTGTCACGCTTAATGATTTTCGTCAGTCGTCGTTGGTCCCTTTCTTGCATGATCTTTTCCCCCCAGCTGCGATGTCAAAGATTTGATGTTTTACCGGATTTCCGATATTTATGATACACTCGTGAAATGATCATACTTGAAAATCCACATTTCATTGCTCCTCGGAGATTCTATGTCCCATCTCTCGTGCGCCGACTATAACACCAATTTCAAACTCACTTAAATTTTGATAGCATGCCACTGTAGCAGCAGTAACCTATCTAACAACTGTGTCAAACACGTGTTGTCTTATTTAGGCTATGCGGACCGCAGCGCTGTACTCTGATTGGTTCCATATCTCGTTATTTGCACACGCATGCCTGTACCAGTTTTTTTGGCCCTTCAGTGTATATTCTATTACTAAACAAAAGGCTTAGATTTATTTTGAGTATATATGAATATTTGGTAAATACGGTACCTACGTTTCTATGAATATTGATTTTTTTTGCGGCTCACGTAAAGTTAAACCTTGTTTGTTTGGCCTAAGTGACACACTTGATGTAGACCCACTTTCTCAACTATAAACTGCTAATGAAGCCAAAGGAGAAGTTCTGGGTGATGGCGTGGAATGTATATCAATTACAATAATGCCTGGAATCCGTTCAGAAAATTCATGAACAGCAAAAACACTTTTTTCCCAAGGAAAAGGAGGTGTGTAGGGACTTCCTCCCCCACAACCGAAACAAGCCACGACAGGAGCAAAACATGCTTGATAATTGATCCGACAGAAAATTTCTTTTCCGTCCAGGTGTCCTGTTTTGGACCTGTAAATAGGCAGTTCAATTCAAGTGCCCTAAAACCGTAATAGTTTTTACATCACAAGTGCAATTAATGTTATTTTCTAAACGTTTTAATCGTTTGTATTCAACTTTTTACTGTATGATATTTGTTCAGTCAGAAGAAATGTTTATTTAATGTACTCTGTGCAGTCATTCATGACTCTGTATTTTTAAGAAATTATTATTCTTTTACAACAACTCAGTTTCTTCAGAAAACGATTTCTCCATTTCTCGTTTATGGAGAAATAGATGATCTATATTTCCCCTTTCTTCTTCTAATAATCAGTTACAGCAAATAAAAACTTAATTTGTTAGTTTTGTAGTGTTCGTTAATTAGCATGTAGAGGAAAAACGAATCACGTCATAAAAAATGTAGAAATTATTTTACGCATAGAAGTAAAAGGGAAATAAGTTTTCTGTAACTGTTCACGACTCTTTAAATTTCAGAAAGATTGCGAAACCTTTTTAAGGAATGAATAAAAGATAATTTCTGAACAATAACAGAGAGAACGTATGATTTACGGAGAGCCATTCGTTTTGCTAAAACATAAGGATTTTAATTCATAATTATATGAAAATTATTTCAATAAATCTGAGTGATAAATTTTCCTTCTCCTAAAATGATTATAGAACAAAACACTAATTTTTGCTGTTATGTCATGCTGCTTAATAGTGCATCACGTTTTTACAATATTTTATTCTGATTCCTCAGCATATATTAACGAATGTTTTTCGCCAATTAGTGTAAAATATGCAATTTCAAGGACGTGGAGTTTTATCAGTTCTGAGATTTTGATATTACTTGTAATGGGTTTCCTTACTGTTCGGATTTGAATATAAAATGCTATATAAATGCTAGAAAATAAGCAAAAAAGGTTAATTTATCGAATACACGTGCTACTATTTTATAACAGTTACTCATCAGAAAGAAAAATTATTCAAAAATATGAAACTTTTTGAGCCATTTTCTTAAAACTTTGTATAAAATATTGAATCAACAGTTATTTTTAAAATGTGATTACGATAATTTTTAAAAAAGTAAATAGCAATTTTTAAAAATAAGAAAATACATTTTATTTTTATTACATACATCAAATAAATGAAAGGTAAAGAGAAACACTCAAATAGTACAAAAGAAATTTTTAATTTATAACGATTTTGGGCCCAATACTAAACATTAAAAAATATGTTTGGGAACAACTCGATTATTAATAAGAGTCTTATACAAGCCTTATAAAGTTTTGAATAAATTATTTGTTTCAAAGCCTATAAAATCTAAACGGTTTGCAACACTTATAATAAGGCATTGTACAGAATAATCTTTCCATAGGTGCGAGGCTAATCAGGCCTCCCCCTGTCATATTCTCAGTTGCTTGAATTTTACACTGACGAGGTCTTAGGAAATCCTATTTTACTTTTTGGATTTTTTGGTGATTTTTGGTATTATGGAGATGGCGTGTAGCTAAACTAGATCATCTGGGATAAGAAACAACAAGAGCAACAATTTGTACATAATGAAAATTTCTATAAAAATAAGTACCGTTCTCCTATTAGTAATATAAAATTATGTTTCAGTTGTACCAAAAGCAATTATTTTAATCAAGTCAAGTTTTACAGAGCTTATATTTTACTAGCCATCATTAAATATCTAGTAGGAAGAGGGAGAAAGAATAAATACCATACAATTGTGAACAATAGTGAAACAATTTCTTGTTATATATGTTTTTGTCGATTCTAAAATGATTAAAATAATTTTCTCATTATTTAAATAGATCTGCATTTGAATCCCTGCCTTCGGGTAGTACCTGATAACTTCAAAGAGAAGCCAAAAGTAAGCGTAAAAAGAAAATTTTCTCTATAATATAAAACTTAATTATGAATCGGGAGAAAGTTGAATCAATTAAAGCAGGACTTAAAAAACTACACTTAAAAAAACTATAAAATTCCGTTCTAAATGGCTCAGGTAGTTAATAATGAAAAAACACTCACATTTAAAACAATGCATAAATTACTTGTATATAGAATCAGCAGTTTTAGATTAAAAAGCCTGGAAATTTCAGTTTTATCATATGCATGTCTATTCTTAAATCTAATTCAAAATAATTAATGAACATAACATCTCCTCCAAATGCCCCGCTTCTTTGATTTCCTGAACTTCTATCACAAAATTGCATAAAAATTCCAATCGCTAGTGTCGCTCTGATTTCTTCTTTTAAAATATCTTCATAATAAAAATGTATGTAGATAAAAAAAACATTCTCAAACACCTTAAAACTTAAGAATAATATACCCAATAAATTAGAATGTAGAAGTATGTATAAATTAGTAGTATATTAGAAACCGCAATCAGATAACTAGGTTGGCAATGTGAGCTGATACCCTCCTACCTTAAGTCTCTTTGAACCGCAATGTATTTAATTGCTCTATGCAAAGTTTTGCAACTAAGTTTTTTAGTCACTAAAGGGCTATGCTAGTTATAATACTTCAATCAAATGAAACATTAAAAAAGAAATTTTTTTTATATATATTGTTTTATTTTTACTTTCAAGTTCATTATTGATGAAAGAACATATGAGTTGCAAAACATAAAGAAAGAGTTAAAAATGGTTAACTGATCACTTCGATGGTAGTAAAAACAATGCTATTCTTGCTGAATATTAATTAGAAAAAACATTCCTCTGCGGGATATATTTATGCCATTTCAATTTTTGAACATTCTTTTTTTTTTTCGGAAAGGAAATTGAAGTTATTTTTCAATGTAATGAACTGTAATTAAAGGGAATTTTGTGTAAAGAATGGGAAATGAAGTATTTAATACAGGATATTTATTTTGTGTTCCACATCATCCTAATAATAACTGAGATAAAATGGAAAATTAAGTGTTTAGATAAAAAGTGTTAGACAAAACAAATTAATTTCTTACAGTACTATTCTTTTAGCTTCTTTTCCATAATTACTAAACTATCTATTTGTTGACTTCTTAAAATAAACGTAAGAAAGGTTGAATAAATATTTTTCAGGTTTTCATAAGACTTTGTTTTACTCTACGTGCAAGTTAAATTTCTCCTAGCTTTTATAAAATAATATGCATTTTAGGTTGTGAGAGATATTTGAATAGCGAGAATCAACTTGTAAAATGAAATCATGAAATTAATTGTACTATTTCAGAATGGATTAAATTCATGTGACGTCATAATCACATGATAATTTCAAACCACGTGTTTTTAGCCAATCAAGTTCAAAAACACATGTGACGTCATAGTCACGATAAATGCAATTATCTATTTTCAGCGAATCAGTTCATGCACTTCATTGTTGCCAAATTACGCTTTTTACAGAAGCTTGTTTTTAAAAAAAATTAATATTTGTCACTTTATTTAAAAGTACATGCATAAAACAAGACTTTTTTTCTTTAATTTTAAAATCTTTTTGCAGAAATTTCTTTTTATAACTCTTGAGCATCTTTACCCAACTATGCAATTTGAAATTTTACCTAAGTTTTTTACAAATAGAATAAAAAGTACGAGCTATAGTTTATTGTCCGTTTTGAATTCAATGTAGAACACGTGTTTAATTTATCATGTGACCGTCATGAATTTAGTCCATTATCAATAGGATATCGTTTCTATAAACTTTTTAGGCCAGGCTGTACATTTTTTTTATGAAAGTCTATGGAATTTTCTTTAACGATAAGGATATACAACTTTATTTAAAAATATGTGACATTATAAAAATTGATGCAGCTCTTATTTTTTTAAGAAAAGTAGTGAATTTCTTTTTTTCTGCTCTGAGTTCATTTAAAAGCAAAATATAGCCAAGGGAGCATATGAGCATCAAAATAAGTTTTTAATATAAAATCGTCTATTTTTTAAGAACGTGAAGGTTTCCTTATCTTTTAATTCTGGTAATTTGATCAGTTGACGCGAATTTCATGAAAGCAAATTTAAAAGTTATTCGTAATTTGTTATTACACAAAACATAAGTGGAAAATTAATTTTCAATAGCACATTTATATATTAAAATTTTTTGTTCGCATTTTTATGTTGCATTATATATATATATATATATATATATTCTAATTAAACGTTTCATGTATCTGGTAGTTAAATAAAGTGTTCTACAAATGAACTGATAACGTTATTAAAATATATATATAAATCCAGTAAAACTTAAACTTAGGTAAAGAAAAATAATATGTTGTGAATAATGACTGGTGAAAATCCCAGCAAGAAAGAATAGGTTTTACATTAGTAGTTTTAAATTATTAGTAGTAGTTTCTACATTAACTATCATTACAGAACACGAAATAAAGTCAAATATAAATTACATAATTATTATAATAATGTATAAAAATACAATCTATTAATAAATCTGAATAAATTAAAATTAATTCGTCAAAAAGTACTGAGCAATAGATTTTAAAATCTTTTCTTTTTATCAGGTATTTGCAGAAGTTCTACCTGCTTTTGAAGATGTAAATTTTTTGTTGAATTGATATTTCATATGACATTGTGATGTGATCGGTGTCTAATAAATTGTTTACAACCCCAACACATGAAAGCATTGCGTTGCATCTGTAAAAAAATCTTCGACAGGTCACGCATGGCATCACTTACTGTTCGAGTTCGACAAAGGTAGTGAGTACTGCATACAGTAGTATACATTCATGTGAAGTTTATGAGAATATACATTAACATGTCGCCGATAATTTTTGAAATTCAATAAAGGAGACAGAGTCTGTTTAGATCAATAAAGGGGTGAAAGTTCCCCACTCGTTGGAGACTTCTTCTTGAACAAACTATAAAAAAACAACCAGATCCAATCATGCCAGAGTTAGCCGAAGCGCTTTCAGCGTTCATTGAACAACAGACGAAAAATGGGTAACTGGAAGCGTCGGGTTTCACCAGAAAATTGAATAGTCAGGTCCATATTAATGTACGTCAGCTTAATAAGATTGGAGAATCGCTGCTTGTGTTTCACTTCTTTCTCGGTGCAATAAAAGAACCATTCTTAATACGGAGTGTAATTGAAGATTAAAAATGTAAAGCATTGATGGACTGTCTGGTAACAATCTTAAATGACGAGGCCCATCTTCAATAGTACTCGAGTAATTTTATAGTTTTTTTTTCAATGGGGCTGCACATTGGTATTTTAAGCCTTTGCAGACCTAGTACATTCCCCAGGAGCTGGTACCACTTTTTAGCGCTGCACCATATAGGCGATACCAATTACAGCAAGCTATTTTGACACCCAGTTTCCTCCACAGAGGGAGGCACATGAGCTTTTGACGATGCGAACTTGCACTAGGATTTTATTTTGCCGAGAGCATCCATGCCAAACAAACACTCTAAGGATCTTTCACATGCCATATAATCATACGACATGGTCGCTGTTGATTTTCTGCATCAAGAAAATCCACCGACTTGGGCTGGGGTCGAACCCACAACCTTGGGTGTAGAAGGCCAGAGACAAACCAACCACGCCACCCAGCCAGTAGTAGCTTTATAGTGCGACGTTAATATAAGTCACTCTCTCTCAGTGGCGACCTTCTTTATAGCCTATATTGGCATCGAAGTCAGAACTTCATCCCAATAAGGTTTTGTTAAATGTTTGGTGAGATTTATAGGGAATAATTCACGGGAAGGTCCTACCACAAACCAAACCTTCTGGTCTGATCGCAAACAGCCTCAATATCAACAAATAGTAATGGGTTATATTCTCCATGACGATAACTCGAGGCCATACAAGCTACTGTAATCTTTCGACAAAAATAGTGAGTTTTTCTGGAAGATTTTATCCCATCCTCTCCGTTTTCCCGAGGTCCAGTTGCCGAGTGGTACCGTATCGCGCTTCCACACCACAGGTCCGGGGCTCTATTCTCGGGCTGGGCAAGGTCGTATCAGCCTTTCGTCCCTTCAGTGGGTCGATAAATGAGTACCAAGCTTTCTTGGGGACTAAAACATTGGGGGTTTCGCTTCAGACTCACCACCTGTTAAGAACATCTGCTCACGTACCTCAGGGCCTAATGATCACGTACACTGGATGGGCACAATAGTCCTCGGCCCTCATGGACTGTTGCACCACTGAGTTTGAGTTTGACCTCTGTTTTCCTGACTATCTTGTCAGGAAGATAAAGATGGTACTAGTTTCGTACGTTCATCAGTTCTTTCAGCCGAAAGGTCTTGGATGATACGAATACTATTCAAGACTTTTTTCACTTCAATTTTTAGGATTTTTCGCAACGTTGGAATATTCTTTAACCGGAAGGTAGCAAGAGGTTACAGATAGTAAAGATGTGTATGCATAATATTACGTTAATGCATTTTGTGTTCTTTGCGTTTCTTGTCCGTTAAAAAATTGGGTAGAACTTTTGCACTTGTAGAACATTTAATTAGAAAATAAATTTTTTTTTCTTCTATACTCCCAATAAAAATAATTTTAAAAAAAAATTATGAAGAAAAAAAAATTTTAAGAAAGAAAAAAATTATGTTTTTTTTTTTTTTTAAGAAATATAAAATTAAATTAGACTTAACTTTGTGCCAGATATAATCTGGAATCAAATGCATTAAAAGTTTTTGATAATTTACTCGTAAATGTGTTATATTCATATTGTGATTTTTTCCCCGACAGAAACACAAAGATTGTGAACAAGATTTTTTATGCAACTTTTTAAAACGAAAAAGAGCTGAATATGAAAAAATGTATCAATGGACAGCTGAATAGAATACAACAAAGGAAAAAGATATTTGAATTTGAAAGTATTGCAAAAGAACGAATTTCATTCCTATTTTTGTAGCTTCAGCGTCTATTTATAATGAGTTATATAGAAACATTCAGCTCTAAAATAAACAAAACGTGTTAAAGCATCAAATTTTACTTGGCGGTATTTAAATAAAAAATACTGATCAGAGTCTACAAGTCTTTACATTATGGTATTTTAAAAAATAACGTTATTTCTCCAAATATCTCTAAATTTATTTAGTAATAAAAAACTAATATTTTTTTAGCAAGCAATAAGCAATTGTGTATTCATTTTATCAATATTACTGAATTTTCAACACCTAAGTTATAAAAGAATCCTGCTAAATTCCATAACATTATTAATTCTTACAGTAAGCGTATTAGCAATCATGTGGAAAGATTTTACAATAGGTTCTTTGGAACATCATTGATATTTTTTAAATACACAGCTATAGTTAAAAACAACTTAGAAATGATTCAAGTAAAAAAGGACGCGTGATTTTCTTTTTGGTACACGGTTTTGATTTTGATAACCTAGTCGGTAGATATTGAAGATATGATTAGAGAGATCCTATACATATTTATGTGCAAAAATCACTAAATAACGCAATAATCCTCCTATTAAACTTGCATAATAAGAAAATTTCAGAGTTTTTAAACAAATATTTTATTAGCCAATTAGAAGCTTGTCTCAGAGCAGGGCTACAAGCAATTGCTTCGACAACTCCTACATGCATTCTTTTTAAATAAATTATTTTGTGATAATGGATTCGATTATTACCTTTACATAGAAGATTTAATTGTTTCTCTGGTAAATAATAAACACACCTTAACTTATATCGCTGGGCATTAAAATTGCACCAGAAGAGAAAGGGAATAATAAAACTTTATTTCACGTACACAGCGTAGTTAGAAGTAAATATGATTCAATTTGATGGTAATTTGACGTACAAAGATTCCAAGATAAGTACACACAGCTGTTGCCTTTAGCAGTTAAAGCGACCCTAACCAAGTATTGACTTGGACATGGATGATTGACACGGGCAAATCATTCCATGTTACTTTAGGTCTCTTCGTCAATCGTAGAGGCTGGAAATAGGTGGTGGCCCAGTATTTCAATAACCCTTGGCCAGATATTTTCAGTGGGTTAGAGATCTAGAGACCGTGCTGGTCAGGACAACCGTATTGATACAGACCAGGACGTGTGCTTGTTGAAGATTTCTACGAGACGTTGATGATAGGGCACATACTTAAGATCTGAGAAGTGCAACACTGGTTGTACAGATTAACAGATTACTGACCATGTAACAACAGGCTCCATGAAAATTTAATACCGGATGGGCAAAAAGTCCGTAAAAATTTAGAAAATTTATAAAACCCAAAAAATTAAAGTAAAAAACGGTTTGCAGGTTTGGCATCGATAAGTCACGGGATCTTTTTTAAGATTAAAAAAAACAGTTTAAAAAACAACCGAAGGTGGCGTTTCGTACACAAGTGAACGAAAAGACACACAAATAACTAAAATAATGTTACCAAATCATTTATTTTTCGCGATATGTATTCACCACATGTCCACCCGTACAGGGGATAACACATTGCAAGTGTGTCACAAATCCAGCAACGGCAGAATGTCCGGCAGTATACGTGACAGCTATCGGAGGATTGCATCTTTCATTTCCGACAGATTGGATGGACAGGATCGATACACCTGGGATATTAAATATCCCCACAACCAAAACTCTGCTGGTGTCAGATCTGGAGGCCATGGAAACTTACAACGTTTGCTAATGATTCTTTCTTCACCAAATTTAAGTATCAAGAATTCCTGGACTGGATTAACAGTATGGCTTGTTGCTCCATCTTGCATAAACGTAACAGTAGAAAGCGCATCTTTTTCAACAATCTTTCCGCGCAGAAGTGTTAAATAACACTGAGCATTTACTATCATCATTTCCCCCCATTTACTTGACACTCTGTTTCATAGAAGAGGGTCCTATGATGAAGGAATCTGTGAACCCACACCATACTGTGGATTTTGGAGGAATGCAGGGATTTCTCTTTGTACACTCGTGGATTTGACGTCGCCTAGATCTGGTAGTTATGGGTATTAACATCGCCATGGAGCGAAAAATGAGCGTCATCTGTCCACAAGATTTGACCCAAGAAGAATCTTGTTCAATTTTGGAGAGAGCCCACCTTACAAAAGCTTCTCTCTCTACGCCAAAAATGCTGACATCAGCTTCTAAACTTTACTACCAGGTCTCTGTTAGTGTTTAATCCTATCAGTTCCTCTCGTAATCTGACATTTTTTTTCGATGTGACCATATTATTGCCTGCTGTGGTATCATCTTAGACAAAGCATTCTCCAATCTAGTTTCAATATCTGAATAAAAGACATTTAGTAAATGTTGTGAACACAGGTTAAAACGTCCTTTTTCTGGCAGATTGTCTGTGAACAATTGAGAAACTGGGGAATTTTTTGCAATGTAAGTATTACACTCTTTTAGATTAATTCTGTCAAAAAACACTGAAATGATGGTCTTTGTTTAATAAAACTTATGCTGTTGCCTCGGAACTGCAAATTAACCACATTAAATTTAGTAAATATGTCTCTTAAATTACTAAATCTGGTTTCCACTTAATTGTATGTGAATAAAAAATTTGTTTGATAAGGAAGATTGCATTTCAGTTAATACATAGAACCCAATTGTTATTTTTCTTTACATTTACTTTACATTCTTTACTTTTCTATCTGAAGGTGAACCTAAAAAAAACTTACAGGTTCTTTTAATGAGTTCTACATTTATAAAAAAATCGAAAAACCCTTTTATCTATGCATATAAATTGTAACTATATTTCAAACGAACACATTATTTCAGTATTAATAGCTTTTTGAATTTTATTATAAAAAATATTATGAAAATTGCTATTATATAAACAGTGACTGTTGTTAAGAAATATTTTATTTTTATTATTATATTTATTTATTTAATTACATTGTCATTTATTGGATTCGGTATCATTACTTATTATTTTTATATAAAAACGATTAAGTTGTTTTCGATATTAAAAATAATCTAACAATGAACCGGTTGTTGAATTACTTGAATTTCATCCATGCCAGTACCGTATGCTTTACTGTACATCAGCGGTTCTTAAACTTTCAACCGCCGCGGTCCCCCTTTATGTATCAGCGTGACATCACAGACCCTCAAGATTTTGAACAGCTTTTTTCGATTTAATATTCTTGATCAAAATATATGTTCTAGTAGAGTTTTTTTATATGGACAATTAAGAGATCTGTTCAAGGATGGAACATCTTCAATTATTCTTCAAGGCCTTTCAAAGTCTGTAAAAGATGGAAATCTTAACATTACATAAAAAAACTCCGCAGACCCCCAGTGGTCTGCGGCTTAGAACCACTGCAGCACAGTTTAAGGACACCGAGCGGTTAGCACAATTTAAGAACTGTGACCGATCTATACGCGGTTCCACTAATATCTTCTTATCTCTTTAAACAAAATATTTAATTCAACCAACTTTCATCGAGTAAGCGAACGTGATTTATGTAAATGAGGTATATTATATAAATTCGGTTTTCGCGAGTTGGCAGTAAGAAAGGAAGTGATTTGTTGACACGCTGAAGTTGATACGTTAGATGTGTGCAAATAGGAGTTTAACAGAAGTTTGAGAATTAGTTGTTAGTTGAAGATTGAAAAGCAGTGGAATTAATTAAAGATTACAGAACGTTTTGCCATCGTCATTTTATGAAGCCGAAAAGAGTGCCTGAAAGTTCCAGAGTAGGATCCGATGCATTAAATGTTCAGGTACTGCGCACTTGATTAAGTAGAAGCTAGTTATTAGTGTGCGACGTAGTTGTAATTGAGCGTATTTAAGCTATCTTAGATTCAGTTGAGGGTCTGTAGTAGTATCCCCGTGTTATAGAATCTCACCTCCGCACTCTACTATAATTCATATACCTTAATTAGAATTGTATTGTGTCTGTTTGATAATTGTTAATAAGAATTAATAAATCAAATTAGATTGGAAATAATGTCTGTGGATTCTTTTGTTCCTACTACACATCTAGCCGGGTGTACAGGTAGACAAGAGGGTTCGGATGTAAGAGGTAACCGAACGTTACCACAGAACCACTGCAGTAGATGATTTATTTGAACAAGGAAAGCATTTCATAATGTGCACTGTAACATTTTTCATCCGGTAAAAACACAAATTAAATACTTGAACATAATTAGTTGACCAAAATACAACGGAAAACACATTAATTAATGTTTCAAATTGTTTTTGTTAAAAGTGGTTTTAATGTTTTTAAAGCAAATACAAACCTTGAAATAGTATTAAAGCAGTAGAACCCACAAATCTAACCACATCTATTTGTTGATGACCTCCATAATCTGACCTATTTTCTATATACCCAACATACATATAAACAATGGAAAAACAATTTCTATATCAAATTTTTTTCGTTCTAAATTAACATTTTGTTCTAAATTAACATTTAAGTTCTTTACTGTTTTTACAGCTCATTACATCTAATTAATCCAAAAAACTGTGCAGGTGTCCTTTATGGAATTTACATCAGTAATGTTTTCGAAATTGAAGAATTATATGTTTGTTTACTTGTCATTAGATAACGAGGTATTTCAAAAATCAGAATA
Organism: Trichonephila clavata; assembly: GCA_019973975.1. Taxonomy (NCBI): domain Eukaryota; kingdom Metazoa; phylum Arthropoda; class Arachnida; order Araneae; family Nephilidae; genus Trichonephila; species Trichonephila clavata. The sequence goes on from BMAO01036300.1 coordinate 129,792, forward strand.
ACTACTATGTTAAGATGACTATGTCCGGAACCGTAATTTTGCAAAACCGAATACATGAGTTATCTTTTTAATATTTAGTGTTTCTTTAATTAGAATATATACATATAAAGAGCATTATTACTATAAAAAAATTTTAATACATTTTTTTTTCATGAAAAATGGAGAAAAAATGACATGTTAACAAAACATTTTCCTTTTTATGTGTGAAAAATGATTCTATAATAAAAGTATTTTGTCTATAAATAGATAAGACTTCTCTACAGAGACTGAACTAAAAATTTGTAAAATTCACTTACGATGAAATTAAATAATAACCAAATATCTTTTGTTAAAATTAATATTTTTAAATTTGAATAAATCCATTTCTAAATTATGTATTTCAAAAATTCTGGTTTACACTCAGTAGAGAAGACTAAGCTATGGTAGGCAAAATATTATTACCATAGAAGCCTTTTTCATAAAAGAATGTCTTGAAAATACGTTCTTTTTTTCTTCATTTTCTTGCCAAAAAATTGGATATAAGCAGCTTTTTATTAAATTCCTACTATTAGTTCACTCACTCTATATTTATCTTGTTCAAATTTTCAATCGTTAATAAAATGCATTTTAAAGCACTCAATTGAGCTGAAATTTTAAAAACACGCTTATTTTGGATGAAATACAGTAATTTAATTTTAATCAATAAAATTAATTGATTAAAACTAATTATTCAAAGAATTACAAATACAGCCACGTTGACATCCTTTTTAGCGACTTAAGAGACCATTTTGCCGACTTCAATCAAAACTTCAAAAAGTTTTTTTCTCACATTTTAAAGCCCTTATTTGAGCTGCAATTTTCTATACACTATAGTTTTGGGTAACAATATGATAATTCAACTATAATTAATTAAAATTATTGACTGAGGTTAATTATTTAAGGAATTACAGATACAGCCACGTTGGGTTTTTAGCAACTTGGGTCAAAACTTTAAAAGATTTTTTCTCTCTCTCTCTCGTTTTAAAGCTGAACAGTTGAACTGAAATTTTATATACACTATTGGTTTGGATAAAAATGCGATACTTAATAAAATAATTGATAATTAATAAAATAATAAAATAATTGATGATTAATAAAATAATAATTGATAATTAATAAAAATTAATTGCCACTTAATGTTGTGATTCTGTTATATATACATATTTATATTAATTGTAACTATGTATTTATAAAAAGTAACTAAATTTTTTTGTTTTTTAATTTAAGTAAGAATTGACTGAATTTTTTTTATATATTACTTGTTTTAATAATATTCTTCAAACAATTTTGTATGTATATTTTAATTCAAATAACACTAAATTTCAAAAAAAAAATCATTTACACGTTTTTGAAAAGTTATGGCTCCGAAAGTAGCCATCTTAAATTTGGGGTCTTATACCCGTGGCCCTCTGAAGGCTTTTAGTGACTCTTCATTTGAATTTGAGGCAATTTTTTAAAAAATTGCTTTGTCTGTTTCTTTTTTGGCGCAAAAAAACGCCATTTTTTCTGTTATTCTTGATACTTAAAACATTTCTCATTGATTTGTTTGATATCCATGTCGAATAAAATCTTCTAAAAATGACAAATTTTTCAAAAAGTTTACTGTGTTTTAAATATTTTTAAATGTAAAAAATCCGAGTGTGAATAGAATCTCAGAAATTTTTGGAAAAAAGATGGACTCTTTCTTTAACGGATTTACTCAAAGTATTTGAATTTGACGTCCATTTAACTTACTTGAACCTGATATACATACATACAAATTGAAAAACACCGTCTCTTCCCTTAGAGTCAGTTGTAATCTAGGAGGGAAAAAAACTCAAATTTTTTTTATTAATTTCTTGACTACAATATTTGTTTGACAGTCGTGTGGCTTGCGGATCACTGTAAATTTATTGATGTGACCCATGGATTATTGTAAATTTATTGATGTGACCCATGGATCACTGTAAATTTATTTATTTGACCCATGGATCACTGTAAACTTATTGATGTGACCCATGGATCACTGTAAACTTATTGATGTGGCCCATGGATTATTGTAAATGTATTTGATGTGACCCATGGATCATTGTAAATTTATTGATGTGACCCATGGATCACTGTAAATTTATTGATGTGAACCATGGATCAGTGTAAATTTATTAATGTGGCCCTCGTGCTTGAAAGGTTGAAGACCTCTACCTTAAATGATTATCTTATTACAAAAACAAGAAGCATTTTATATTTTTAATCGTGTAGAATAGCTCTTACATTTAAAAAATTCAAAAATAAGATCTAAATGAGGTAGTTAAATATACTACTAGAAGAAACTGTAAGCAAAAGTTTTTTTTACATCTTTATTATTTAAAAACTCTGCTGCTAAACAATGATACAGGCGTGTTTTTTGGAACAAATAAAACAACTCAGCAATTATAACTCTCAAAAAGCGTTTTAGAATAATTAAGCACAGTTAAGTTTAAATCCAGTTCAGTACAATGTTTTTGTGTGCTACGCTCCAATTCTTTTTACTAGAACCCAAATATGACAAAATTGAAAGTAGCTGAAGACGCGATAATTACGGTTGATGAGTAAAACATAGCAAAGAACTTCCCAAGCCCTCGAGGGAATAGCTAGTGAAAACTTGTATTTATTTTTCGTTATACGAGTAATTAAGCAAGTATAAAAGACAAGTAAGTCAAAACTCGTTTATCTCTAATGAAGATGAGTGTAAAATGTAATGGCAATTAAAGTCATTTAGAAACTATCAACCTTATTATCCCAATGACGTCTTTGCTGTTGGTTGCTGAAAAGGTATAAAAATAGGAGGAGAAATTTATGATGAAATTTGACTATCTCATAAACGATAATGAATGAAAAAAAAGTTGGATTAATTTTTTTTCCGTGTGCTGTTTGAGAAAGTATGTTTAAAGTGAACACAAAGAGAGAGTTTTGAATTATTTGAGGGGGTGGGGGGTATTTTGTGGCCTTTAGAAATGCAATGACGTCAGTGTCAGTCGGTATTTTTTAGCGTTCTAAAAATTCTAAACAATTTTGAAAATGTCTGACGAAAAATTGTGGAACAGAATAATTGATAAACACACTATTCAAGTCTAGAAACGTACAGTCGTCTTAAATTCCAAGTATTATTTTAAATTTTTATATTTAAATATCTTTTTGCATGATGCACATCTTGTCAAACATTTAATTATTTCTATTTTATTTTAATTTAATATAGAAAACAAGGATATATTTCTCTGCTTAAATTACTTGTATAGAACCATTGTGCACAAAATCTCAGCAGTAAACAAATTATTAAAGTGGTAAAAGATAAATATATATTTTATAATTTGATCAAAGATATCTTAAAGTGTAATTTTAAAACTTAAGAAAACTGTTTTTTTTTTAAAAAAAAAAATAGCCTTATAAATGATAAAATGTGTTGAGTTTTGTAACGAAACTCGGAATTTTCAATCTTTTTAGTTTTATTCCTCTTAATCCACAGAAAGTATGTTTTTTCCTCTAAGGGGAATTTGATTTTTCTTTTCCTGTTTTTAGTTCTTAATTGGTATCAATTTTTTTAGCTATCTTCTTTGCATATAAGCACTAAGATAGAAAAATCAATGCACTGTGAAAATCGCTTAACACGAAACCAAGGGGACTGAAATATTTTTTAAAGTTAAAGGAATTTCATGTTACGGAATATTACAAATAAAGCATATATTCAACAAAACTAAGCTTATTAGAGTACATATCATGTACGTAGATGTGTATCTGTGCATGTATTTAATAAAAACCAATGAAACAAAAGCATTATTTTCAAGCTTTTTGAAAAACAAAACTTTCATTGAGTTTTTGGAAATAATCTGATATTTTCTTTGCATTGCCTTTATTAGCATCAAATTATCAACAAATTGTTCGATGTAGTCCATTTTTTATTCATTTCACCATTGAAATATGCATCTAAATAACTGAGCATATTATTCATGATGTTCCTCATTTAGGATGACGTGAGTACAGAAGCAGCTTTTTTCATTTCTTTTTCGTCATTTGAATCTGCATCAATGATATTGTTTGAGCTTTGAACAAACTCCAAAAACTACAAAACTACAAAAACGAACTCTTTGTTTGCCATAATTAGGGTTGTAGATACATTACTATCATCTACTGCAACGAATTCTTCCGATGATATGGTGTAGCACGTGGTAGCCTAGTGGTCAAGATATAGGATCGTGGCTAAGCATGTCAAAGTTCGATCCCAGTACCACTAAAGACCGCGGTGTAGGGGCGCGATGCACGTTAAATCTGTTGAGAGCTCAAACTTCCTTCCGTTGGTGTGGTAGTTAGGAGAGGGGGGATGCTAGCTCAGGTGTCGTCTTCGTCACTTGACCATGGCTCAAAATTACGAGGTCCGTCGCCAAAAGCCCTCCTGTAGCTGAATAGTACGACGTTAATATTCATTCACTCACTCACTCCGATGATACGGTTGGACAGTCCAATAATATAGAAACTTTCTCAAAAACGTTTCTTTAAGTGTCTAGTGTTTTCCGTATTTTTTTCATTCCCAGAAGGGAAAACCTTTCATGTCAAGCGATTTTCATTTCGTGTTAAGAGAAAAAAATGCCTGAAGATGCACAGTAATTTTGTCCGGGCTGTTGTATTATTATTTCGTGTTAACCAATATTTCGTCTTAAATGTTTTCGCGTTAAACGTATTTTACTGTATTATGAAAATGTTCAGTTGTGACAAAAAGGGATGGAGGAAATGAACATTCGTAGAAAAAGAAACAATTAGAACTTCAGCATATTGAATGATTTATTTCAAATCACTAAAAAGAATAAAATGTCAGCTGAAGAATATTGTCACTTAAAGTGGCATAGATGGATAAAGATGCCGCAGTCATCTAGCTGGAATTTTTGCCAGAATGTCTTTAATAATAGAGATGATTTGGTAATATCTTGGTATGGTTGTAACGCCCTCCTATGAAAGACAGAGATCAGGTGACGCTGAAGATAATTCACAGCAATCACATGTACCTCCAAATATTGTCTGGATGAAAAGTAAGCCTGGAGTCGGGTTATATAATTTCGTCTAGACACTGCAGTGCTTTAAATGTACCAAGAATGACTGATAAAAACGATAAATTATTGAAAGAAATGGCTCTCTAAGCTGACTAACCCCTTTTTTATGTCTTGTTGCATATTGGCATGAGCATTCAATTGCTATAAATTTTTTGTAGGAATAATGACTGAAAAAAACAAAATACTTGTTAAACATTTTAACCAACTGAGTCGTTTTCTTAGAAAGTGTTGCAAGTCCATTTTATATTAAATGGAGATATTTAAGGGTTTGTATTTGAATGGTTTGAAAAATATTGATGTTGGTTGATACGCTCATTTTATGTTTTTTAAATATTAAATTGGTTTAATTTTATACCGTGATCGTTTTTAAGGTACCATATAAAAGAAATTTATACTTTTGATGATCTCAAATGTGTGGACTTAACACCATTTCAAAGTCAACAAAATATGAAAATCCCACATTGATGAAATATTAAATATGGAATTTCAATTGAATCAAATCCATTCTTTTTTGAAATTTTTATTAAATATGTGAAAAAACAAAGTAAAAAGACTTTTTTCAATTTTTCTTCTATACCACATTTAAATTATATTAATTGCAACTATACATATATATTAATATGTTCCATTTTTAATTTTTGTCATTATTCACCTAAATTCTAGAGAAAAACGAGTTTTTTTTTGTCATTTACAGTGTTGCCAAAAATATAAAAATCAAGTAGAGAAATTATGCAGTATAGTTTTTAAATTAAATATTATGTCTTTGCGGAAAGTGGAAGTAAGTACTTTCACAAAGTAACTATATTTGGGATTTCATTAACTCCTTAAATTTATATTGACAAAATGATGGAAATTATGAAGGATTTTTTTTTGGGAACTGTTAATAGATAAAACGCTCATAGCAGATTACTTTCATGTTACCAATAACTAACTTTCTGTCAAAAATGCACTTACACCACTTTCAAAGAAAACAGCTTAATTGTTGATAGTTAAATTGTCCTCCCCAGTTTTGCTAATGAGGTATAAAATTACGTACGCCAAATCAAGTTGATCGGCAAGTAGACTTTGCTTAGAGGTTTTTTGAATAGCGTTAAAGCAGACGATCTATTATAAGTCATTCTTAGGAGATTAAAATGACACAAAAAAATGACCACAAGCAATATCTATATATAATCAATATCAACAACAATTTAGGGACACAGTTTAGTTGTTACAACAAAAGAATTTTTGAAAACTTTTAAAGAAATTTTTATGAACAACATACGGAAGTTTCAAATTACTTAGAACGTATTCGAAAAAGAAGAATATATAAAACTCTCTTAAACATTATTATTACCGTAGACAATCAAATTTTTATGCAGTTTACTGCATCTCATTTTCTAAGAAAAGGTAATATTTCTGAAATGATTTAAAAATATCATGGAAATTAATGGTTTCTATCAGTGGCGTAACGTACACCCCCGCACTGCGGGCGGGGGGGGGGGGGCAAAGCCAGACTGACGCTCTTTATGTAGATTTTCTCAAAATTCGCTTCGATTTTTAAAATCCAACTTTTAAGCGATTTTCCAATTGGCGGTCTAACTCATTCAAATCAAATTTTAACGCGCTCATTAGATATCTTTCACCAATAACCAAATCAAAAAACATTTTGTTGATGCACTGTAATCCCAGCGACGAGAGATCCTTTTCGAAGTGGTGTTTTTCAAACCTAAATTAAGAACAGATAAATATAAGTCAGATGGAATCGGGATATATTAGAAGATAAGAAATTCATCACTTTTATTATATAGTATACTTACATAGCTATGAGAGAGTAAAAAGACATGATTTACTTTCTACGAAGTAGAAGAGTAACTTATTTGCAACTTTAGTTCCCCTCCCCTCATGTATTTCATTTTCATTTAGCGAAGTCGTAAATAACGTACATCTGTTACGCTTTTTTTCACGTGAAATAGTATTACGATACTTGGAAAACCATAGAGAGCATTTAGGTAATAATTTGGTCAGATTTATGAGTATTCAATCAAATAAAGCATAATGAGAAACGTTTCACACAATTGCTTTAACATAGAACAGACATCTGTATTTTTATAGACAATGCACTTAAACTTAGGGTGTGTTTGTTCCTTTTCTTTTTAAACATTTCCATCTCTCTCCTCGCTTTCATTATTATTATTTTTTATCGGAAATAAAAATTCTGGTTCAAAAAATGGTATTTTTGTCAACAAGACAAGAAGAAACGCGGTCCTAAAATGAGTGGAGTTAAAAAAACTTTGAATGTTTCTCAAAAATGAAAAATTCGAAAGGAAAATGAGTATAATAATGCAAATGTGCAAAATTGGATAAAATTTTAATATCTGCAAGTACATAATCTTGTGCAAGTACTAGTCATTGTTATGCTTGTGAACCTGATTAACAAATCATGGAAATGAAAATTAATTCACAAGAAAAAAACACAATTTCGGACACTTCAGCTTATAAGGATACTCTATCTAAAGAAAAGGAGTTGTAAAGAATATAAGGTAAGCGATATCTTTTTTCTTTCGCAAGAGTTTGAAAACGAAAATTATTTTACAGTTTTCGTGTCTTTCTTAATGTATAGTTTTTATTTAAGTTACCAGGTCATCTTTCGACTGTTGTTAGAGAGATTTCCCATTTTTATTAATACCATAACCTCTGTAATGTTAAAGGTTATTTACTTCGTTTATTCAGACTCAGGTTGATTTTGTATTCAGTTATAAGTTTAATGTTTTATTTTTAGGTAATGTATATAGATACATTATGTTTGATTTTGTAATCCTTTGTAAGATCTGGCTTGGGGTCCAAAACCTGACTTTGCGAAGGGGGGCCTTATTATTTTCTGTTAAACCACTGCAGCTATTAAATAGCTCATTATCCTTTTTAAGTAATTTTTATAGTTACTACTAAAACAGTGAACGCAGACTTTTTCTACTTGATTATTGTTGGTATCGCTTCAAACCTGTTTTTATTTTAAAAGCTATGAAAAAAAAAACAGAGTTTACTTTTGTTATTTTCAATACTTGGAATGAACTAAATAAAATACCATTTTAAAAAAATTTCAAATTCTGGTTTTTAAATTTTTTTCGTTGTTTTGTACACAGTAGTAGATAAACACAGACTTTTTCTAGCAAGTATAAGATCTGGCTTGGGGCCCAAGACCTGACCTTGCGGGGGGGAGCAACGCCACTGGTTTCTATAATTGTCAAATTGTATCGATATTAGGTAATAAAAACCCTGGTATTTTGTGAATATAAATGCAGCGGTTATTTCGTTTATGAGGATTTATTTCCACATTTTCTTGAGTTAACAGATCTCAGAATGATGTCTAAAAAAGTAAGCAAAAATTCAGTTATGAAAATTATTTTAATATCATGTAAATTTATACGCAATAAATAGCATTGTGAACTGTATTTAAAAATGTGAAGTTAATTAACATATGCCTCAAAAAACCAAATGATAACTTAAAAAACTTAAGTACTAGGATAAATTTAGAGGTGAAATTTTAAAATTATTCGGGGATATTAGAATAGGATGAAAAAATTAACAGATGTGCTTAATTTTAAAACCTTATAAAATTCGTAACTAGAACTGCTGAAAATTTTTTTATTGCAGTAAAATACCAAATTCTAGGCTAATTTAAACGGCTTTTCAATTAGCTTCATTCATGTTCAGCTATCGTGAAATCACTCAACTGCACAAATGGAATAATCATCATTATATATCATCAAATATTTAAAAATTACATGCGTTTAATAACGGCGTGGCAACAATACAAAGTTCCACAATTAAGAAACAAATTTAAAAAAAAATTATTCTGAAACTTTTAAACGTTTTTTAGCAGCACTTAAATTTTCCAAGGTTGAAGAAATAATTTTATTACATTGCAATGAGTGGTAAAACCTATTTGAATATAAATAACAATGAGATAATTACATTTTATAACTTTATTATGAACCTTCCCTTTTATGTGCATTAAATCCAAGGTAAAAAAGAAAAGTTTTAAGGTTAAGGTTTTCAACTAGTGTTTTACTATTTCATGTCTTCCGTCAATTTTCCGTAATAAAATAATTAAAATAATTCTTATATTGTAAGAGAGTTTTTTAATTTATAGTATTATAACAGTAATACGTCAAACAAAAAGGGAAAAACAAAAACCGTAGGCTGCTTTAAGCTGATTTAAAAGGTGACTGGGATAACGACGCATATATACTATTGGCATTCTGCATTCAAGGTTGTGGGTTCGACCCTGGCCCTAGTCGGTGGATTTTCATGATGCAGAAAATCAACAGCACTCATGTCATATGATTATACGACATGTTAAGATCCCTAGAGTGTCTGTTTGGCTTGGATGCTCTCGGCAAAATTAAATCGTAGTATGTGATGGTGCCACGCTAAAAAGTGATACCAGCTCTTGGGGAAGGTACTAGGTCTACAAAGGTTAAAATGCCAATGCGCAGCCCCATTAAAAAAATACTATTGTGAATTAAAATTGCAACACCATGGTAGAGGAACTATTCAAATGTCAGATTCACATGAAGAATGAAGATGCTGGGAAATGCAAATGATTAGATAAAAACGCAATTAAACGATGCAGGAGGGAGAAACGACATCGCGAACTCCATATGAAAGGAAAGCTACGCAGCGGGTTTCTCATTTGGAACTCTCATTTGAATGTCGTTTGTTTGTGAGAAGATCGTTTTATGCCTAATATAAAGAGAAATAGCAACCAGCACGTGTTGGAATACATCAGAGGTAGGATCATGGCCTTTAGAGAGTGTGGTTTATCGTTCTGTGACGTTAGTACTCGCATTGATCGAAACTCAATGACTGTCATTTCTAATATGGAATCAATAGGTTCAGGAGAATCGTACTGAATTTCAGCATCTCAATGGCTACCTGCTACTAAAGCTTAAGAGGGCAGATATATTGTCAGGTCTGCCTTGTATCATCATATGGCCACAGCACGGTCCTTGAGTAAACTTGTTTGCAGTCGAAGTATCTGCATGGATAATGCTAAGTCTGAACAACATGGACTGCCTGCCCTTCCACCATTACTGTTGCCTTCCTTAACACTGAAGCATAGAGTAGCATAACGGCTATAATGCGACCTACGGCAATAGGGGATTCAAAAATGTCGCTACAGAATGTATCCGTGTCTGCAGGCACCGAGGAGAACCCACCCGGCCTGCTTGTATTCAATATCATCATACAGGCTCTGTACCTGATGTGATGCTATGGGCAACCATTGGATACATGACACAAATACCTCTTGTTCACTTAGTCGTGAATCTGAGAACTGCCAGCTTTTTTTACATTTCTCAGGTTTTAAAACTGGCGGCTGTACCCTATCTTCGAGGTCTCGGATATCATCTTCTAACAAGTTAACGCAAGACTGAAGTTATATGCTATGACTATACGTCATGTCTTGTCCGACATTGACATAGAGGGGGCTCGACCTTAGCCCTGTCCAGCACATTCTCCAGCGATTGGGTTGCCACTGCTCTCTAACCTCTAAGATTGATAATGTATGGCATAAACTAGAAGCAGCATCGAATGACTTGCCCGTATTTGTCATCCAATCCGAGTGTGACCTGGGTTAGAGCCTTTTAGCTAACAGTGCAGGCTACTGTGTGTACTAATTTCGTATGTACAAATTTTTGCATGCAAATTTAATAATGGTTACTTCCTACAAGAATTGTATGCGCGCAATAAGTAATGCTTTCTTTCCTGCTGCCACAATTTTACTGGTCTGCAGTGCATATATATTCCTGGTATCTATAAAATTTGATTTTTAAGAATTCTAGTAATACTTCTATATAAGGTATTATTTATAAATTTTGCATTCTTAATTTCATAAAGCAGTAGTTAATTATTTAATATTCAGTAATCCTGGAATAAATATATGATTGTTTTATTTTTAAATTCAGAATGTTTAATATTTTTTCAAAATAATTTTTAAGTGATATAATTAGACAGTCGTGAATGGGTATGTATTGGAAATGAAGACACGATAAATCATACTAGACGGCTCATTTTAAAACAAATTATCGTAATGTAGCTTCTGAAATTAACTTTAAATGTTTCTAATGATTAATAATTATCAATTTTAAAAGTAAACAGATAAATCAAAGTGAACAAATGATCGTTAGAATATTCAAAAATAGAACATTTTAACAGAAGTATTGATATTTTTCGAACATTCAGATTTCTATTATTAAATCTCTAATTAAAGAGATGATGGAATGCTTTTTCATGGGTCAATTCTCTCTAGAAAAATAACTGAGACTTCTATTCGTATTTTATTTCATTACTTCTCCTGTTCTGAAATTGTTGATGATTCACAATGTGGAATGTTCAAACGATGTATGACAATGCATTGTAATTAGCAAACATAAAGAGATTTATTGTTTTCTTTTAGTGTCTGGGATAATCTGAATGCATTCATTGATTATTAAAGATGAAAACAATGGTAAAGTGAATCATTTTTAAATTTGATATTTCCTAAATTAATTATCCGAAATTAGATGATAAAAAAACAGAACTGAACTGGAAAATTTCAAGCGATTGTTTTTGTTAATTGAATTAAAAAGTTCCATAAAAGATGAAGTTCAATTTACTTTAAAATTATTTATGTTTTGCTATTATTTTAAAATACTTATACTCTTGGTTTTGATTACGATTTTAAATTTTAGAATTATGTAATTCAAGTCCTTTAATGTTCAGTTTTCTATTTTTCTCTGCAAAACTGAAATTCTTATAAAAACTTTTTCAACTTCATTTGTGATGCATTCTTTTATATTTCAGCATCAAATAGTTTTATTCATCAGGCTTAGTTGGTATTTCTAAAAAGGTTGCAATTCTAGAAAATAAATTAAAATTTTTTTTGCTAATCTGGCTGAGAAAAAAAATTACAGAAAAAATCGTTTGGCGACAGCAGCATTTTTTTTTTTTTTTGTATTTTAGCAAATATGATTTTAAATAGTATTTGCGAAATATTATTCAAAGTTATTAAAAATCTTCGAAATTATAAGTATAATTATTTTAAGTAATTATATTCTAATCCATTACAAGCCATGATTTGGAAATCTAGCTAGAAATCCATAAGATATACACAACATTAAAGGAATAAAGGTTATTGTATTTCTAGAGTAAACATCTATTTTAAAAATAAAAATGTTGTTTCATTGCATTTTTTAAAACTGTATTTATTTATTTTATAACAATGGTTGTATAATATTCAAACGCAGATGACAATTTCCAATTTCTATTGTAGCATTTTGAATAAGAATTGATATATTTGAAAAAGTTTTCATTGTCAATGGAAACATGCATTAAATGAAAAATTCGATTAAAAATAACTTTGCAGAAACGATGACAGGTAATTGGTTTTATTTCTTTTTATTAGTAGAGTTTTTGTAAAAGAATGAAAGTAAAGAATGAAAATTGTTTCTTAAGATTTGAAGTCTTTTATATAAATATAATTCCACTTACATTATATTTGCAAATTTTGCCAGTAAAATAGGTTTTTTTTTTATTTTTCATCTATATTCTACTATGAAACCTGTCGATGAACTTTTTTAAATCATTAAGTTTGACCTAAATTGCTAAATCATCGCGAAACACTAGGCGTACTTTGCATAATGATGAATACACCTAAACATCTTCATTTAATGTAAAAATATGCAAATGAACTTTTGAGAAAATCATGAAACTGAAAAGAGGATCTTGAAACTATCAAGTGTCACAATATGAAAGTGAAATGGTTTTTAAAAGTTAATTATTATATTTGTCTGATATTTTCTCGTAGAAGGATTTTGCACTCAAAAACAACTCTTTTTTTTTAAAAAGTATTTTATTTTGAACAAACTATTATAAATATTTAGCAGTTTTCAAAAACTTTTAAAGTTAATTGTTTTGTTTTCCTCTAAAATGTTTTTTGAAAAAAAAATATGCATGCAACTGACAAAAAAGAATGTGCTTTTTAAATATAAAGTGTAGCCAAAATTATATGTTTTGACTAGTTTAAATCCCTCATCCATTTAAGTGTAATGAAACATTAACGTTTCGTAAAGAACGTTTTGTTTAGTATTACAAGTTATTTTTCCAAGGTCAAATTCAAAAATAAAATACATATCCATGCATAAAATACATATATTGCCTAAAAATATTAAAGTTGGTACAAACTATTAAAATATGATGAAAATAAAATGTTACTATTTCTAATCGCTCTGGGTACCAAAAACTGGACTAGATTCATGAAAACATTCATTGAAATAGGAAGGGGGAGACAGAAAAACCCTGAATGATAAGAAAATGTACTCCTAATGAAATGTAAGAAATGTAATACCGTATCATTCAACCGCAACTAAAGTGGTAATTTTACAGTTTAACACTTGGGCACATGTGGTTGATAGTCAGTCTAGTACCGCAATTACGTTCGGACTGTGTTGTTTTCGCAAGTGTTGGTAAACGTTCAAAATGTTTAAGACGATTGTTGATTTTGCCTACAATGAAGTGCTCTCTGTAATCCATGTTTTGAGCACAAGTAATGTTTAGCCACAGTTGAAATTCATCGTCAACTTGTAGAGATTTATAATAAAAATATAATGTGGTGAAATGGTAAAAAAGTGGGCTCGACAATTCAATAATGGACGTACCAATGTTCATGACGATGTACGGAGTGGTCAATCTTTTGTTGTCAGTGATGAATTGGCTGAAAAAGTGAATGACAAAATTCGTGAAAACAGACGGTCCACAATAAGATTGCTTTGTAATGAATTTCCATAAACTTCAAAAACTGTTCACTGATGGCACCTTTCTTTAAAGAGTGTACAGACAAGTTGGTTTCCCGATATAAAAAATGTCTGAACAATGGTGTTAACCTTGTAGAAAAATAGTTTCCGACATGCTCTTTCATGTAAAAATAAACTTTGTTTTATAAAAAGGTTTTCTTAAAACAAATTTTTCCAAAACGGTACTTAAGTTTCCGGAAACGCTTCGAACATTGATCGTATTATTTCTTGTCTTTGAATTGAAAATATTTACAGCTAAATTACTGATAAGTTTATGGAATTGGAATTGGAAATTATGTTTTTCCATAAGCCATTGCTGTGACTTCTAGCCTGGAATAACTCATGCGTTTTAGAGTATATCTGCATTATTTTAGGGATTACAGAATTTAGAAAATGTGAAATTCACGATACAGTTACTAATCTATCTATAAATGAGAGGATGAGAGTATAAATAGAGGACACTTCTATTTTTGAAGTGAAATATTATAAACCCTTGTCAAATTGTTACAAATTACTTCAAATAAATAACATAGATAAGACGAAGATTATCTGTTGAGGATTAAGTCTAAAGCTTGCAATTTGCATAATAATAAAAGTGAAAATGTGTATTTCTTTTAACAAAAGAAATTTCTCGTTTTCTATTTTAAAATTTCAATCAACAGATGAAGGGAATACCTATTAATTTAAATGATTTTAAACTGACACAAAGAACGAGAGTTAATGAAGCATGGATTAGTGCTACAGATTAGAAACTAAACAGCTGCCATCAATGCAAGAAATGCTTTCTTAAGAGCAGTAGGAAAACGAGAGACAACGTAATTATACTTATTCACTGATAGGCTTGTCTATGAAATCAGGATTTGAGTAAGAAAAACTTCCTCAACCATTGTATTAAAGAAACATGAGCATTACATGTGTCAATTTCAGCTGAGCTAGTGATTACAAGGTATAAACATACCAGAATAACATCTAAACTACTTAACTTAAGCACTAAATTTAGTTTAGTATCCAAGCGTCATTTTAATAATTGGTATGCAATTTAAATGCTGGTAATATGAAAATCTCTTTGCCGTTAGCTACCTTCGTATTTATACCTATCAAGACCTATTCCCCTTGTAATTATGAAGGATAACAATCAAACGTCGATTTTTAAAATCATTTTCTAGGTTTTATATAATGTTTCTAACGATTCCAAGTTTGTAGATTCACTGTGAATAATATTAGCCTAAGAGTTTATTCCCCAGATGGTTTTCATTCTCATAATCACTGAAATGATCAAAAAGATCTGCAGATGAATTCTTCGAAAGTCTACAAAAATTAAATACATTTTAAGTTCAACCACCGTCGATTGCGCCTTACAATTCTTTTGTCCGACTGAATAACAAATGTGCAAACTTAAGCACAATACTTTTTAACGATGATTTATTTAAAAAATAGTTTTAATTCTGCCTCAAAAATACATAAATGAATAAATACAATGATAAATAAATATAACTGTAATCAAAATATATAACAATCTCCAAAATACTTAATGAAAAAATAACTTTTCACATTCAGAGGTAGACATAATATCATTTGATGTCGTACCTCCTAAGTCAAGGGTGGCCAAACCGTGGCCCTCTTTGAAGAATTTTGTGGCCCGTGACATTCTTTACAACTTTATAAAAATACGATTATTTTGTCCAATGTTTTTAGTGTAATGTTTCGTAGCAAATAAATCCCGTAATTGTTTCTATTTTAAGATATTACTTCTATTTTTATAGATACTTAGAAGTGGGCAGTATTGCTTTGCAGCGAAGGTCAGTATTTCCCACAGCATCACGCTTGAATCCTGTAACTTTTTTTCAACTTAAACTTGCAAATCGTTCTTTTCGAAAACGAAATTTATCAAACTTAAATCGTGTTTAAACTTATCGAAGAAAAACCTGCAACATTTATTACAATGTACAAATACACGCATTGAGATCGACTTGCAAAAACTAAGTGAAATAATTGAGAAAGAAATATCCCGTTATTTAAAAAAATTCAACATTATTTGATCATTGAATTATAATTGTTATATTATCAATGTCTGTATACATGAAAAATAATGAAAACAGTGATAATAGTTTTCATTCTGTTTTAAATTTTCACTCCAATAAATGTTTGTAATGGGTCCAAATCTAATGTAAAGATATATATTTTTATATGCTGCCCGTGAGATTATAATGCTTTTTCGAAGGAGCCCGCAAGGTCATTTGGGTTGGCCACCCTTGTCCTAAGCAATGAAGAACTACTTCAAAAAAGTGAGTTCTTAAGAAATCTAAAACAAATTCTGAAAAAATCTTTTCAAAGTGTCAACTGTTATTCCCACCTACAGTTTCAGTTTGGCAAATATCACGTGTGTTTTGGTATTTCTGTTTTAGAGCTACATCGCACGCACGCACACACAGATATTCGTTATACTTTTAAAGAGGAGTAATGGACTTCTAATAGACACCATGTAATAGACACCAGGACACCCCTTAAAAAGTTGTTCTGGCGAGTGACGCAATTTGATACGTAATTGAAAGCTATAAAAGTGTTGGTAGTGGTTTGTCAGATTGTATTTATGCGTTTGTGAGGCAATGAGTAAGTCAAAGGAGCTTAGTGAGATTGATCGTGGCAGTATAGTGGGATGCCACCTTTGTGGGAAATCAGTTCGTGAGATTCGAACATTCTACAGAAGCCTAAATCCACTGTGAGGGATGTAATTGTGAAGTGGAAACGTCGAGGCAGTGAAACGGCAGAAAAACGAATCGGTAGGTCGAAAATACTTGGTGAACGCAGCCGCAGAACTCTGAAAAGGGTAGTGAAACAAAATCGCAAGTCCTCGTTGGTGGAAATTTCTCAGGTGTTGCAAAGTTCATCAGGAATTAGTATTAGCAGCAGGGTTGTCCATCGAGAGTTAAAAAACTTGGGATTACATAGTCGTGCAGCCGCTCACAAGCCAAACATCACCCCACAGAACGCGAAGCATCGATTGCAATGGTGTAGCAATCTAATTGCAGCAATTCACCGTCATTGGACTGTGGACATGTGGAAAAATGTTCTTTGGAGTGATAAATTTTGCTTTACAGTCTGGCAGTCGGATGAACGCGTCTGGGTTTGGCGGATGCCTGGCGTACGTTTCTTTAGTGGCTGCATTGTACCGACTGTTAAGTTTGGTGGTGGAAGCATAATGGTTTGGGGGTGTTTCTCGTGGTTTGGCCTGGTTCCGTTAGTTCCTGTGATTGGAAACATGAACTCTGAGATGTATGTGGATATTCTGGATAATGCTGCACTCCCAACTCTATGGCAATATTTCGGGGAAAGCCTATTTCTCTTCCAGCAGGATAACTGCTCCATTCACACATCGAGGCTTGCACAGACGTGGTTTGACGAAAGGGGTATTCAAAAACTGGACTGGCCTTCTCAGAGCCCCAATCTAAATCCCATAGAACACCTTTGGTACGAATTAGAGCGCAGATTACGTAGCCAGCCAAATCGACCATCCTCACTGCAAGCACTCACTTCAGCTGTGATGGACGCCTGGCAGGTAATTCTTATGGTCACCTATCAAAAATTGGTGGAAAGTCTTCCCAAACGTGTGCAGGCTGTCATCCTGCAAAAGGGGGACCAACATCATATTAATATGTGCCTCAGGACGCTCTAAGTCCGTACCACTGGGTGTCCGGATACTTTTGGCCAGATAGTGTATTTGTGGGGGATGCAGACGATAAACAAATAATAGAAACTTATGAAATATGAATTATTTTACTAATCTGAATTTGGTTCACCATGAGAAACATAAACAGCAACAATTCGATTTAGAACACACATATATATAGATAGATCTCTCATTTTAGGTTATGGTGTTTCATAGCATTTCTCCGGTAAGATGTCTCCCAAATATGTTATTGATGAAATTGGAGGAAAATTTCCTCTGAATTATTCGCTTAAAATATTCCCATACAGTTTCAGTGATGTGGAGATCTGATGAGAATGAGAGCATCTAAGCCAGGCGTGGGTGAACTTTTTGAGGGTATGGGTTACTTTTAATGTTTTGAAATGGTTGCTGTCAACCTAATGGCGTAGGTGTGGCTCTTCTTTATTAAAATTGAATGTTTTTCTCAACACTTGTTTTTGACATTGTACTCTTCTTTTTAAAATATGACCGATTACTACTAGGCAGTGGAGCGTGGACGTATTAAATGCAGCATGCAGAGAACATGCGTGAATCTATGAATCTGAAACCAACATATGTGCTTAATTTGTTCGCTACAGTGTCCCGTGCCATCGCTGGACATAACATCAACACGAGAATCCAATCCCGTGGAAGCGCTGGGGGGGGGAGGGTTATATCTCAATAGCCAATCCCGTGTTATCACGGGAGGGGCTGATCATCAACTTTTATATTCTATCCTTCAATAGGCGTATGGGGAAAAATTCATTTATACGACTGGCATCGCAGTGGTCGATTTTCCCCCCTTACAGCTGCAGTGAACGTGTTAAGCATCATCGTGAGCTTCCAATGAAGGTACATGTGTCGTCTACACATTTATCGAATCATTTGCGATTTTTTTAAAGTAAACACAGTTTAATCAATTGTAAAAAGTCGATTCTCCAATGTAGATGGAGTCGGTGTTCCATAAATATGCTTCTTTTAGTATGTGTGTCTGAGGTTTTAGTAAAAGTAATCACCCTAAAATGTCTTGATATTCCACCGGTCGATCGTGATCAACTTAATGCTTATCCCTAATCTAGGTATTTATTTTAATTCCTCATCTTGTTCATTATACCAAATTATACCATTCACCTTTTGGACGGGAATATTCTATTTGAAATGAAGGACAACTGTCTACACCAATGGAAGGACGCCATCTTGGAATACGTTCGAACTAGGTTTGGGCTGTTATTCGATCCTTCTGAATGATTATTGGTTTAAAAAAATGCCACCTCACCTCATAAAAAGTAGCGGCGCGCGTGTTCCATGGGGCTCTCCAAGACCTCTTTCTGCGGCCCCTCCAAGGCAGTTAGAAAACTAAATACAAAGAAAATGTTCTTTATATTTAGGTCGATATATGTTTGTGAGCAAAGTTTTTCTTGCATGAAGATCAACGAGAGTAAACATAGAGGCAAGTTTGCTAACATTAACTGCAGGCTGTGATGAAAATTTCAACAAGAATCTCCTGATTAAAAAAAAATGTAGCAAAGTGTGATAGGGTACGTCTGTCTTATTAATCTGATTCTAATGTGTTTGTGTGTGTGTGCTATAGATGATATAAAATTAGTTTTATAAATAAATTGGATAAAACTACCACTAATTTAACTTATATTTTTATTTTTTATATTTTATGGTACAACTTATACTTCTTCTAAAATGCAAAGCTAATTAATGAATGGAGGTGTGGTCCTCCGGCATCCTCTGCTTCCCTAATGTGACCCTCAAGCCTAAACGACTGACCACTCCTACCCTACTACATGTTTCACAATTGGAGCCAAGTAATCAGGATTAAATGTTTCTGCGTGAAGCCAAAAACAACTTTTGTAGTAGACAACAAAATGAGAACGATGATTCATCAGTTCAAGTAACGTCTTTCTAATAATTAAGATTCTAATTTTAAAACTCAAAGCCACGAAGTGCTTTTTTTGGTATTGATATTCGTAATGAAGGCTTTGCTTTTAAATACACGACCATAAAAGTCTTACATGCAAAGATTTCGACAAAATGTTCTGCTTGAAATAATATCTTCACACTATTTTAGTGTATTTTAAAACTTTAAGTTTTACAATCAAACTGGTTTTCCACGAAAGGCTCGTATTAATCCTAATGTGGTAGCAAAATAATTAAGGATTTTCATGCTTCAATTCTTTTAAAATCACGCAGCCTTGAGTGAAAGTTTCGCAAATCAACAAACAACAGAGTGAGGAAAAATCCTTTAATGAACATCATTCGGTTGTAACATTTTTGGGATTGCTTTTATTTAATTATTAATATTTTTGATATTATTGGCAATATGTATTTCCTTACAAATAGCCCTATAAGCTTTTAGTGCATAAAAAGTGTTTTTTATGCACGTGCAATTGATATGCATTTTTTTCTTATTTAAATCGATAAAATTATAATTTATGAAAACAAAAAATACGGCCAGGAATCAAAATTAACTTTTCGAAATAAATAAATCCTTAAATTGTTCCTTGACATATTGTGTATTTTGAAATAAAAATAAACATTTTTTTTTACAACATGATTATTTAAATAACATGAATTACAGCTATATTGAGACATGTATGCGAAAGTTAATTCTCATGAGACTTCTTAAATGAAATCAAGCAATAAAATATTGTTGCGAATCACGCAAGCAAAAAAAGTTGAATTTCAAGCGAGGAAAGAAAATGCGATTTTTTAAATCAATAGAACCATATCTGTAAAATCATTTAAATTACAAAAGTTGATCGAGTGATTGTTTTCGCGTATCATGATAAAAAGCCACTTACTTAATGTTGCCTTAATGGGCTCAATTCATGACTATCACGTGATAAAGACAACCACGTGTTCTCCATTGAATTCAAAACAGACATCAAACTAATTGTTCTTGTTGTTTTATTTGTAAAACTTGGGTAAAATTTCAAATTTTATAATTGGGTAAAAATTTTCAAATGCTATAAAGATTAAATTTCTTCATAAGATTTTAAAAATTTAAAAAAAACTTATTATTTTATGTTATTATTATAATAATATGTACGGTTAAATAAAATGTATTTTGTCTACCTATGAGCATTATTGTTGTTGACAAATTTGTTTATTTCGAGAAACAGTTTCTGAAAAGAGATCAAAAGTTGGCAACAATGAAGAGCATGAATTGATTAGTTGGAAACACAAGATTGCTTTTATCATGTGACTATGACGTCACACGAGATTTTGAACTGATTGGTTAAAAACGCGTGGTTATCATCATCATGTGACTATGACGTCACACGAGATTTTGAACTGATTGGTTAAAAACGCGTGGTTATCATCATCATGTGACTATGACGTCACATGAATTGAGCCCATTAAATCGATGATGACATTATCTTTCAAAAAATAAACTACTCCCTGGAAATAGTTCGAATAATAATTTTTGTCTAGTTTTGTAAAATTGTATTAAATTCGTTCTAATATAGTTTTTAATACTTTTGAAATAGTTTTCCAGTTTGAACCATATGAATGTAGTAAATTATATTTTCTTCTGCCCTTAGTATACAATTTGATTTCAAAATCTCCGATTATTATTCATCAAAATATTCGTTTATTCATATATTACAAGCTACCACCTATTTTTCCTAGTATTTCTGCCATTCTGAATGACCTCTTCTGAGGTGGTCCGTCGTTCCTGATGTTTTCTCTGGAATAAAATTTGGCTTATGGTTTTAATCTTACCTTATGATTTTTTAATCGTTGGAAATTATGCAGTTTTACGCAAAATTTAACGAGTGCCTTCGGATGCTTGTGTTTGATAAAAATTACGCAAAGTTTGAACAATGCTAGTGGAGCATTGCTCACACTATTTGTGTCATTTTTTATCAAAAACAAAAACCTGCCAGTGCTTATTTGTCTTTTTTAATTCATCAGCCATTAACCTTTTTCTAACTCATAGCTTCTGTAGGCAAGAAAAGTTGATACATGTGCATTATAATCCTTTATATACGGGCAAGAAAAGTTGATTAACTAGAAGTTAGTTAACGATTTAACTAACATCACAGTTTGAAGCTACACTAAGGCTAATGGTAACAGGCTTCGCCTTGGTCAAAGTACGAGGACGACTCTTGAACTGGCCCCCAAACTCTACAAACTTCCTCACCCCACCATCACGAGGACTCAGAACAGTGATACTCAATTTTTTTTCTGGTACACTTTTAACAGTCCAAAAATTTGGCGGCACACCAACAATAAAATAAGTTTAAAAATTTTACTAATATCTGAAAGACTAAGTAAAATAGTTTGGGATAAAGTTTTCAATGTTGAATAAAATAATATGTACGAAAAAGGCAACAAAATGTTTATGAAGTAATTAATTACAAATTAATTATAAGAACACATTTAATGTGAAATTTGAGCTCGATTATTTTTGATAATTTCGTTTGTATTTGATCGTAAAAATGATAATGCTCACTCTCAGTTCATCATCTAATATATAAAATTCTCGTGTCACAGTGTTTGTAGCCAAACTCCTCCGAAACGACAGGACCAAATCTTATGAAATTTTGTGCGTATATTCAGTATATCTGAGAATAGGACGCAAACTATTTTTCATTTCGATATTGCAATTAGTTGAGAAGATATTAATTAAAAACCTTAAAACCACTGTCTGTTGTTCCGCTTGGCGTCGAAAATCGGTTTCGCGCCAGAAAAATACTACTCTGTCAGAGTAAAAAGAAAACCCAGACCCAGAGAAAAATTATAGGAAAATAAATGCATCACTGTCATTTAGGGAAGTTGTAAATAATATATTTCTGTTGAGCTTTATTCCATGTGAAAGAGTTTTATGATATTTCGAAAAGCACATATGATTGAAGGATTATTCCGCCAAAATTTATTTATGTATCATCAATTTGCAGTGCTATAATTATTTATTCCCATTTTGCTCAAGATAGTTCTCACGTTCAGTTAATTAAGTGATCTCATATAAATCGATAGTTTTCAACATGTGTCACGAGCTCTCGCCAACAACAACTATTGTGTTTCCTGTATAAACCATTTCTGCATATTTTCAGACATTTTGAGTTCTTATTTATTATTTATTAGTTTATTTATAAAAAAAGCCAATTAATAAAACTGTAATACTCAGTGCGCTCAAAATTTTCGGGAATCATTTTCAATGTGAAGAGAAATATATACGTGAGGTAAAATTGTGAAAGGTAGAGGTAAAATAATAAAAGAACAGATATGTTATCATTATACTGTTTTCTAGCATTAAGTACTTCAATTTGATCTATTTGTGTGTTTTGTACAGTAAATAATGCCAGCAAGACGCAAAGGGTCTGATTTAGGCCATCGCATTACTAAATCTCAAAGAAGAAGAGCTCAAAGAGAAGAGGTCAAGAACAGACGAACAAATCCAACAGGATAATGAAGATATGCGTGTGAATATGGCGCAGTTGCGTAAATCCCAGTCACTAGAGGTACGAGTTGAACAAAATCAACAAAAACGATTAGAACAAAGACAAGCGCGTCGATTCCTATTTGACATACTCAGAGCAAATGACCAACAACGCCAACAAGTACATCGAGCATTTACATCCGATTCATTCCGTTGTCTTCCATTCGAGTATGAGCCCAATGTTAAATATTGTGCTCATTCGAATGTGACAATTGGTACTAGACAAGGAATGTCCGCATTGTAATGCGCTTACATTTAAAAATGAGCCAGCCGGGATGTGTTGCGCGTCAGGAAAAGTGCAACTACCGGAAATTGAAACACCACCTGAACCATTGAACGGTTTACTTATCGGTACGGATCCCGATTCTAACTTGTTACTAAAGTCAATTCGAGCATTCAATTCATGTTTCCAAATGACATCGTTCGGAGCAACAGAAATATTTAAAAATAATGCTGCAAATGGTCAACAATTTAATTCAACATTCAAAATCAAAGGCCAAGTTTATCACAAAGTGGGCTCATTGCTGCCAATACCGAATGAATCACATACATTTTTACAAATTTACTTTATGCGCGGTGAGGACTCCGAAAGCACCCTCGCCAATCGCGTGGATGCACGTTGTAGCTACAATAACCTCAATTCACTTTTTGCCAGACGCATTGTCGGTGAACTGGACGCTTTATTGACTGAGCACAATGAATTGCTGAAATTATTCAAATCATTCATGCACAAACTACAAAGTGATAATCACGCTATTGTCATCAATCCTGATGAAACACCAGCTGGAGAGCACATTCGTAGATTCAATGCACATGTTGTTGACGACGTTGCTGGAATCATGGTTGGCGACCGTACAGCTATGCGAATTCAAACGGATTCAATTTCCAATTAGATTGGCATTCTCAATGCCAATCAATAAGTCTTAAGGCCAAACGATGTCTGTTTTGGGCTTAGATTTGGGCACACCGTGTTTTTCACACGGACAATTATACGTGGCATGTTCTCACGTGGGTAAACCATCCAGTCTGTTTGTGTTGGCTAAAGATGGACTCACTAAAAATATCGTACACTCCATTGCACTAAGAGACTGATAATGTTATTTTTTAATTGTCATAATATGTGATAGAGATGCAATTTGAAATTTATTAGTTAAAATAATAAAAGTACAAAAAATTCAAAAAAGGAATGCTCGGTGCTTTGCTACTTTTATAAGCCGTCATCGTTCACAGCGCATCATTCCTCTTTCCGTCAAATACCACATTCCCACACACTTACAATAAGTTAGTTATTTTTTATTTGACTACCAAAATATTCACTAGAATTGATTTATTTGGCAAAACAACGTTTGCCGGGTCATCTAGTCTATAGTAAAAATCTCGATCTTTTTTCCTTTTTATATTTGTTAGTGCTGAGATTCCGAATTCACGCAAATTAGATGTGGAAAATTGTAATAATACTTTTAATGTTTTTTGACTTTTTTTTATATGAGATAATCGAATCTAATTTTAATTCAAAATAAATTAATTGACTCTTCCGAATGTTTTAAAATTGAATCTCGATTATTACAGAGCGAATTTAGTTTTTCCTCTCTTGTTGTTGTGTGTACATATGAAGACGAGAGATGGAAGGACAGAAAAATGCAGTACAAACACAGAAAAATATATACTTTTTGTTACAAAGGACGATACCAGCATACAACAGAAGGGGTGCGCTGCTTTCTATTTGAGACGGGAATCCATTTCAGGCGAAAGTTCGACTTTTTCCCCGAAGATTACATCTATGTCTTATTCGGGATTCAAACCCGAGCCCACTCAGTTACAAGCCTAGGGTCATATCCCCCATACTGGCTGGGTGACAGTTCTTCCTTTTTATTAATTCATATACCGATATATCCGATCGCAAATGGATTATAAACCTAATCAATTTTTTCATATCCATCTATGCACGAAAGGATAAGTTAAATATTCTATGAATACCCTTAATTTGTTTCTATAAAATGGTGGTCGAAGGATTCAGTTTAGGATTTTATTTTTTTTCTCCGAGTATAATTTGTAATTAAAAAAAATTGGTGGCACACTTCAAGAATTTGGCGGCACACAAAAGGGCAGCAACAGAGTGGTTGAGAATCATTGGAATAGAGTTTTGACAGATTAATGTTCATCACACACACACACACACACACACACACACACACACACACACACACACACACACACACACACACACACACACACACACACACACACACACACACACACACACTCTATATCAGAAATGGGCATTAAATCGATCGCGATCAACAGGTGGAGCATCAAGACTTCTTGGCATGATCACCTTTATTAAGACCTAAGACGCGCATACTAAAAAAACCTTTATGGAATACCGATGCTAGCGAGACTGGAGAATCGGATTTTCGTAATCAATGCTACTGTGCATACAAAAACAAATGATTCGATAAATGTGTAGACGACACATGTACCTTCATTGGAAGCGAACGATGAAGCTTAAGACGTTTACTGCCTATGTAGGGGAAAAAACGATCACTTGCCAGACGTAGAAATAAATTAACCAAACTCCGACTGTAGGGGAGAATAAATATTGCTGATCAACTCTTCCCGCTATAGCATGGGGTTGGGTTCTCGAGTTGATGTCATGTCCCGCGATCACGCGGGAATTGGCAGCGAAAAAAGTGTAAGCACATAAGTCGGTTTCAGATTTATCGGTCCACATTTTTTCTCTTCTCGCTGCATTGAATACGTCCTTGCTCCACGATCTAGTAGTCACCCATAGTTATTCAAGCATTCAACTAGTATAGACAATTTTGTGTACACCCACCCCTGCTGTATATGATGAATTTTCATTGGCACCATGACTCGAACACATGACCCAAAAGAAACAAAATTAGCCATGAATTCGTGACCACGAACACTTGGCTACCGCGGCCATCATTTATTTATCATATCTGTTGGTATCTTACTAAAGAACTACAATTAAAATTGAGTTAATCCTATAAAGTGAAGCATATAAAGTGAGTGGCTTTTTTCCCGAGCCATGGCGCATAGATAATAATCTAAATATCCATATTTTTAGACATCTTATCCCATGGGTTGTATATTACAAGTATTTGGAATTGATATGATACGTGGAATTGATTTCTTCCATGTTTTATATCTGTTATGCAGAATGCTACCTACACAAGCAACTTGATCAATAACTTTCTAATTTTTCGCTAGACTAATCTAATGATCCTGCAAAAATTTCAACTCTATAAATCAGTTCTGGGACTGATTATGTTGTGTAGCTTCCCCGCTTTGAAAAACCTTATACTATTTATCATTTCAGAAGATTACAAATATTCAAAAAAAGATATTTATTATAAAAGTAACAAATGATCCCCTCAATTCCCTTTCAGTTAGAATTGTTAACCATTTTTTTCATTTTATCCATGTATTTCTTAGAAATCTGATGGTACATCATCCAAGATGCATCTCCCATAAATATTTTGTTGATAAAAGATAGAATGCGAATTATTTTCCAGCAGATCATATTGAATAAATTTTAAATCACTTCATATTAACTTAATTATATCTCAACCCAACTGAGCTGAACTTGCATTTACAATCAATTTTTATTGAATAAACCTTAAATTTTTATTAAAATAAAGTATAGAGTGCTTGCAAAAAATTTGGTAAATTTTTATATTGTTAACAATTTTATTATGTTTAACTTTTTAATAACTTTTGTGATACTAATTTTTTGGCAATCCTTAGGATAGCTTAGCGAACTATTTAAAATTCATGAAATTACTGCTCACCTTCACTCTATATCCATTTTTACCATGTAACTAATTCAGTAACCCTGATGAAAAAGTTAAGAATCCAGAATCCCGAGAGCATCCTAAACTATGAACACGTTTAACTTCTTTTTTGCTGGAGATGGTGTGTAATTTTGGAGTGAGGGGACAACTCAGACTCCTTGTCACGTGATCGAAAGTTCAAAATTACAAACCCCTCTCGTTGCTTTATAATGCGATGTTAATAAAAAAAATCAAATAAAATCTTTTTTGCTGAAAGAGTATTTGTAGGGTTGGATATCTCCTCTGTCACATATCCCCCTTTTACGTCGAGTGGAGCAATCCACACTGACGTCACACCCCGGCAATAGTGCCCGACACAAGGCATTGCACGGGAAATCACTCAGACGGACCCTAGAGATGCTAAACATTAGGCGTAGGAGAAAGACGTTCTCCTTTGGTGTTTAATATATCTACTAATATTTCATCCTTCATTGTTCAATAAATAATTTATATCATCCTAAGGTTGTAGTCATTTTCCCATATATTTAAAACTATTTCTTGTTTGAAAATAATACTGTTTTCGTTTTGGGGAGAATTCTCACGGGTTTCCAATGAACCTCTAGGGAAATTTATTTAACTGATTGCTTGATTGGTGTACAACTTGTGACGAAACCGGGACTTAAGACTGCTATTTAGAGAGATTTGAATGGGTAAGTAGAGAACGTTGGGATTGTCATTATAAAGAGATGTATTTTCGACTGCAAGGTGTCTTTGAAAATTGGTGATTATAAGTTGCTGGGATTAAAAATAGCAAGTTACATTGAAATTTGCGAAGCTACAAGAGAATTGTCTACGTGCAACTTGGTGTACGCATTGATTCTAGAGTTGGGACCTCATATGACTTTGCCTTGAGAGTCAAGTGATTCTTTTATCATTATTACCGAATTTACTCGAATCTAAGCCGCGCTATTTTTCCAGTGTTAATGCTACAGAAAAAGGGGGACGGCTTAGAATAGAAAGTAAAACATTTTTAGGATGGAGAAAATAGAGTTTCCACCCTTTTCAAAAGGAAAAATATAGCTGTCCATTCTAGCCACTTTCATCGATGACTTATCGTATTCTGTTGTTTATCTCCAGTATTCTTAAACATCGTTATCTGCTCTTATTTAGGAGATTTTTTTTGTATACACTTTCTTTTAATCATCTAAACATCAAAGATATCGGTGATAGCATCAATGCAATATGAAAAGGAAGGCACTTTTATATGCAGAAAAAACGGAAACAGAGCAGCGGTCATTGAAAATATGACACGGATGGAACAAATATACGTCGATGGCGTAAGCAAAACGATACAATTTTTCATGTAAATGTTCAACAGTCTTTAATAATTATTCCATATTTTTATAATACATTCTTTTTAAAAAATGTTGCATAGTAAATGCATTGGATGGCACGGAGGACGGGACCGTGTGGGAAAATGGCGACACCCGCACCAATTTCGAAGTCAGCTATGACATGAGGAGTGACGAATCATTTTCGAAATATGAAACTAACTGTCTGAGTTATTTTTGGTTCATGCATGTATTTGAAAGCATTTTAATACTGGTAAAACAAATTAATTAGTAGCTTTCTTATTATTTCCCATTATAAGTTTTTAAAAAATTTCTTAAGTATCGAATATTGATGAGATTTTTACCCAATTTTTTATTTTTTCTCAAAAAATGGGTAGAGAATTGGGGGAGGGGGGGTTGAATCGATGACAACATTTTTTCACAAAAACATTTTTAGGAGAGCGGCATAGAATCGATGTCGGGCTTAGATTGAAGTAAATACGGTAATTACGATTCGTGGTACATTTCTCTCTCATTGCCATTAGTCTTCTAGACATTGTGATTCGATTACATAAAAGTTGTGTCCCACTCAGAATTCATATTAATTCCAGTTCGTTTGAGTTTGAAGGGCCGCGGTATTCGAGAGGTCATTATGGCGAATGTATGGCTGGTGTTGTCGAGTCGTGTGGGTTTGAAAGGACCCAACCCGCAGTGTAGAGGGGCTGAAGCCAGAGGCGGATTAAGCTAGTTGGAGGACCCTGGCGGTAAAAGGTTTGGGGCCCCCTGGGCTGAAAAGTCGAAAAACTTAAATAGTGAAAAAATTCGCTGACCTTAAATTCTCAAAATAAAATGTATAGCTAAAAAAAATTAACGGCTGAAAAAAAATTAAACTTTATTTAAAAGAATTAAAAAAACCTTATCTAAAAGCTTAGAATTTTGCTATACAACTTTACGTCTTGATTTTCTTGGGCAAATTCATCGATTATTTTTGCAGTATCTATTTGGTCCAAAACATCTTGTTCTATATATAAAATGTCATGCTGTTCAATTTCTCTTGTCCCAAACTACTTCTTAAATTATTTTTAACGCGCTTTAAAAACGAAAAAGATCTCTCACCTGATGCATTTGATATCGGTATAGTTAAAAGTATTTTTAAAAGTATCTCTACATTAGGGAAAGTCGAGACCATTTCTTTTGCAACTCGATAAATTTCTATTGGAGTGTTCATTGTATCTTTGTTTTCTTTTAAAAAGTAGCAAAAACTGATCCAATTCATCGTCAAAATTAAATGATTCAATATCGTCTTTGTAAATATCCTTTAATTTTTGTACAGCTTTCTTCTTAATTTCAGGTAACATCTCGTCAAAAAGTACAAAAAAAGTATTCGATAACATTTTCATACATTCCAGCTCTTCGGCACTTGTTCTATCACATATGACATAGAATGAGTTGACCAAGAAATTTTCCCTATTTTCAAATTCATGACCTTTATAGTTACACCGAAAATAATTTTTCTCTTTCACTGCCTGCAAGTTTGTCCAACTTCCTTTTCAAATGAGAGCCCTGATAAAGCAGTTGCTTCTTGTTCTACTTTTCCAAATTCATTCCTGAAATTTTGTATATAATTTTTTAAAGGTTTCTGTAGATTAGTTCCTTTTAATAGCTCACACCCAACTGATTGTAATGCTTTGCTAGTAGCACTCACCCTCTGGAGTATGGTATCCCAAATCACGGTCATTAGGGAAGTTTCATACTTCCCCATCTATTTCAAAAGAGAAGTTGCCTCTAGTATTGTGATCTTCTCCTCATTTGTATCACGGATTTCAGCCCGGCCTCTTCTATGTGTGTATAACCAAGTCTTATAGCTCGTACGGTATCTGCTCTTGCTGACCATCGTGTATCTGAAACTTTTTTTCACAGATATTGAATGTTTACTCCTTTCCAGATTTTTATTTAAAATTAGCCAGCGATGGGTTGACACAGAAAAAAAATTGAATAATTTCTGTACAAGCATAAAATATTTAGTTGCATCGCTACAACTTTCTGCTGCTAAATTTCCTACTAAATTTAAAGAATGAATGGCACAAGGAATATAAACTGCGCTTGAACTGTGTTCTTAATACGTGCCTGTAGATCTGAGTACCGCCCGGACATATTAGACGCATTATCAAATGTCCCTCTGCAATTTTTAATGTACAGTCCAAATTTAGAGCTAAAATTTCTAAAGCATTTAAATTTTTTTTCCAAACTCTCATAAAATTACATTATCTTTTTTCAAATTTTCTGATAGAATTATGAAATTTCTGATTTATAATACACACATATTTTTTTAATTCTTTTTATTCTTTACAGAAATCTTAGTTTAATTTCTAGAACAAAACGTAGCTCAGCTTCCGGATTACTTATAATCAAACTTATTAAAATATCTCAACCAAAAGTAAGCTTTCTCTCTCTCTCAAAAATTCTAGTTTTCTTTTAAAAACTGTGGGATTTTTTGGAAAAACAATTACAATACTCTTGATTTTTGTAAAGTTTCCTTTTAAAGTTTCTAAATATAAGTTAATAAAACATTAACTGAATACAAATGTTTTTACACATTCTAGTTTAGTATTCTTACTATACTTGTTTGTTTTTTCAAAAACATTAATACTTGTGACTAAACAGAACAATAAAACATTTCCAAAATAATTTGAAATTTCTAAGATAACTCAAAACTGTTTGACAAACGCCACAATATCACAAAAGAAATCTACAATTTTTCACCTAAATTTATATCTTAATTACATTCAAAGTTCCCTATCTCAAAATTAAACAATCTTACTACATATTGAATAACTTTTTACATTTCTATTTTGTTTGAAAAATCCCTCTCTTATCTACTTTATAAATTGTGTTTATCATATTTTTATTTCTGTAATACATTTTGCTACCACTTTAAATAGTTTTAAACTAGGAGCAATTAAGAAATAGTACCTATATTTTTCAACATTTATTATTGTTCTGTAAAAATAAACATTTCATTAAATGCTCTTTATAAGAAATCTCTGCTATTGTTTTGGCATTGTTGCCTTTTTTAAAGATTTTAAATATAGTTATAGAGGAATTTTGATTAACTTTATTAGAACTTTGATTAACTTTATTATTTTTTTGAAGAAATTATGCATTTTAAAGTAATTATATGATTTTTATGTATTTTTATAATTAGTTATACACATTTTTAATTATTAGATTGCATTGAATATCCTTTCAAATTGTCTGGACAAAAGATCTTAATCAAAAAAGTATCGCCAGTAAATCACTCTTAAAATGGCAATAAATATAAAAAGAAAAAAAGAATTTGTGCTTTTCAAATTTAATCTTACAAAATAATGGTTCTCTTAGCAGTTTTAAAGTATATTAGAAAAATTATGTGTTTATTTCACGTTAGCCAATAAAAAGAAAGAAAAGTGTATTTTTAAGTAAACTTAATATACTTTCTTTCTTTGAAAATTCTTTTAACAGTTTGAAGCAATTTTAATTAAATATTTAGAAGTTATAGATTGGCTCATATATTACTAAACAAAATTATCGTAATACGTTAGGATTACAAACAAAAAATCAACGCAATAAATATAATACCGTTTTTATTTCAATTTCGATTTATTGTGTGTGTTAGGATTCTTTTAAGTATGGTAAATAATTAATAGATGTACTCAAAATCTCATTAATGTTTTGTTTGGATCATCATGAAAATATTCTAAGAAACTGATGACAGTTATTTATATTTATGTATGCAATACGAAAAATAAATAAATAAATAAAATAGTAATGACACGCAAATGCGACAAAATATTTTTCTTCACTTTATTTTACGCAATGATTAAAATACCACGCATCAAATCTTAAAAATCAAAAAAGAATTTGAAAATGAAAATATAGTTACCTTTTTTGTTGTTTAAACACGGTTCTCCGATTTGTCTGTATAAGCGCAGGAAGCTAAAAGAAATTAGTTCGAAAGTCAAATTAACGCAAAATTTCCTCAGTTTTCTTCGAAAGGGTCTTTTTCTGAGGGCCAATTCGGTCCCATGCGTCCTTAAGCCTACCATAAATCTTGATCGTGCTTTTCCCAATCCTGCTTTTGTCCAATGTACCGAAATTCTTCTTTAATGCGCCCCCCCCCTTCCCCCAGAGGTCCAACGTTGAAAACTCATTGATACTCCTTAAAAAAATAATTAACTATAGACTTGGAGGGTGACGGAAGACTTCTGGCGCTTATGGTCCTATCTTTTCTCGAAATGGGTAGCAGTTATCGAGCCTTGCTCACCATAATGCACATCCAGTCTTTTGATTGTTACAGAAATGAAAGAGAACCGGTATATAAATAAAGTATAATATTCTCTTTCACTGGACAATCTCTGAAAAAAATTCCGACTAAGGCCAAGCCTTCATGTAGCTTCTTAGTACGACGTTTATTACAGTCAATCAATCAATAGACGAAGGGGTTATTGTGTCATTTACAGGCAAATAACATTCTGAATGGATTTTTTCCATCCTCGGTGTTATCTGTATTTCACTTCAAACGATCTTTCTGTAGATCCGCTTTGAATGAGAAGTTTTTCTTACATTCAAAGATTACACCACTCCTTGTCTTCTCATTATTTTGAGTAACTTTACCAGCTTTTAAACTTTTCTTATTGCGTTTCCTGAGATTCAGAATTCACACGGAAAACTTTATCGTTTTAAGCCAGTGACATACTATTTTATAAACGTAAAATAGCTGGTAAAATGTTATCAATGGTAAAAGACCATTGATAACAT
The DNA here is from genome assembly GCA_019973975.1 of Trichonephila clavata. Taxonomy (NCBI): domain Eukaryota; kingdom Metazoa; phylum Arthropoda; class Arachnida; order Araneae; family Nephilidae; genus Trichonephila; species Trichonephila clavata. Next base: position 162,748 of record BMAO01036300.1, read on the forward strand.
TTTACGACTTTTTGCTTACACATGTAGCTAGGAGACCCTGTAGCTAGGAGCTTTTATTTTTGATGACGTAATATCGCCAGATGATATGTATAAATTATAACAATGTAATGTGTGTGTTTTTATGTCAGAAAGTATTTTGCTTTACTTCATGTCAGTAAACTAATTTTTTTCTATCTTCTATTTTCCATATGCTTGAGCCCCTCGTAGGGTTATCACGCTTCCCCCTCGCGGGGAGGTGCGCCCCACAGTTTGAGAAACGCTGATCTACAGTTTTTTTCGAAAAATTACTTTCATATATTTCACTATTTGATTCATTCATCAATTTAGAGAAATTTCAATCTCACTTAAATATTTCGCTATTTCTGTCATGCTAAATGAAATAAAACTGATGCTAAATTTGCAAAATACTTCAATCCAGTGCCGGATTACTCGTTAGGAGGAGTAGGCAATTGCCTATGGGCCCCGTGCTTTTTAGGGGACAACAAAAGAGTGTTCTGTTTTCTGTTAGAGCTCCAAAAACAGGCTAAGGGGCACGAGAACTTAACTGTCTAGGGGCGTCCATGTCGTTTAATCCGACACTGCTTCGATCTCTTTCCCCACATTCTCAAAATATAAACACAAAAATCCAGATAACAATAAATCACGAACCTTCACAAATTCTTTCGAAAGAACTAAACATTGGTAGTTGTTTATAGTCTGAGATCTGGGATCATTATTTTAATATAAGAAATCTGGGATTTACTTTTTAAAAACTTGGAACCGAAAACATATATTAAAAACCAAAGTTCAGGAAAACATTTTTTTTAAAAAAAAGCAAAAAACAAACGGATTTGAACCGCAATTACATGCAATATATGAGGGCAACACTAATTGTTATACGATTCAAATCGTGGGTAATCATTAAGTTTGCAATATCAGTACAAATTTTTTTTGTTGCACGTTGAACTTATAACTGAAGTCTATCAGCTTGGGGCCCCTGCTTGTGCTCGGGGCCCCTGGCGGCCGCCAGGTCCGCCAGCCGCTTAATCCGCTTCTGGCTGAAGCACGTTAAATCTATCGAGACTCGATCTTTGGTTGACGTGGAGGGGAAGTTTGGAAAAGGGGTGTCGTCTTCGTCACTTGACCATGGTTCAAAATTATGAGGTTCATTGCCAATAGCCCTTGTGTTGCTTCAAAGTTTGAGGTTAATTAATATCAAAATCGTTTTAATATGAATACAGTAGAACGTCGTTTATCCGAATCAATTGGGACGGGACACCGTTTGGATACGCGATTGTTCGGATAACCAAAAACCGAATGCGATCCATGCAGTATGTGAAACTGGACACTATACGAATATTGAAAATCATCACATGCGGGAAAAGTGCTTGAAGAAAAAGCAAAATGGTGCAAAGTGTCGCAATTTTACATTGATTGGGGAAAATAATCACTTATTAATTAAAAGATTTTATTTAACTTACAATGTATGATATGTATGTATGTATGTATATGTATGTATGTATGTATGTAGTATGTATGTATGTATGTATGTATGTATGTATGTATGTATGTATGTATGTATGTATGTATGTATGTAATTTGTTCGGGTGGAATCTTGCAACTCAATTTTGAAGCTGATATCTTCCTCCCATTGAGCTGAAATTTTGTATACACGTTTAGTTTGGATGACAATGCATGTTTGACCATTTATATTCCGATATTGCAATTAATTAAAAAGATATTAAAAACGTTAAACTATTTTGGGCGCCAACTGGATATATCTGCATTGTTGGTAATATTTTATTGTTACAACAATGACAAAAGTTGGCGTCGAAAATCGGTTTTCAGCCAAACTGCAATTTCATAACGTTGCGCTATTGACTGTATTAATTAACTTTGTCCAAAAAGTAATTACATTTCTACAACGTAAAAATAATCTAATTCTACAACGTATGCAATTTTTTACAAATTTCTATCTATTTCTTGGATTTAAATTCAAAACAAAAAATTAGAGCTATTTTTCAAGTAGATTGGTACATTGTATACTTTTCTCACACTTCTTACGTCATTACATAATTAATATGATATAAAGCTTGTCGCGAGATTTACCTCTGCAGATAAACAAGTAAATTAAATAACTTGATCTGATTGATTTTAATTTTTAAAAATTTCAAACTAGAGTACTTTAATCCGCGACGAGCTTTTATATCATATTAATTGTGTAATGACGTTAGAAGTTGATAGTAAAAAAAGTTTAAAGAAAAATTTATTTTATTCCTTTTAGCGCGTTTAAATAAAAGCTTGTTTTTAAAAAAGTATTTTTACTTTTAATTATTTTTTTTCGCTATACCATTGTGCACCTTCGTTTTTGCTGCAAGGTCTCTTATTCTCTTGATCCGAATACTTGACGCTCCGTATAATAAACGTGTGGATAAACGACGTTCTACTGTAATGTGTATTCTGCAGTGGCGCACACAAGGGGGTGCGAGGGTGTCCTCGGGTCCGGACCCCCCCCCCAAAGCCCTTGATTTTTATCGATTGATTACAATTCTGTGTATATAATACGTAAAATTTAATTAAGTATTTGTTATTAATAATTAATTTTATAATTAATACTAATTATTCTTAAATTAATTAATTTTTTATTGTTTTTTTTCTTTGCGAAAATCGACAAAGCACATGTTGGGCAGCGTATTGGAGCATGGTACGAAAATAGTGGACTTTCGACCCTGGACCCTCCCCCCCCCCCCCTTAAAAAATTCCTGTGTGCGCTACTGGTATCCTGTAATATTTGATTTTGGCTTCTAACATGATCTTTATTGAGGAATAACTTTTATCAAAGTTAGTTCGTTTAAAAAAAAATTTAACTGTATCTCCAAAAATCAATCATTAAGAATCATATTGTATTCAACAAAATATATTTTTTAAGGTATAGTGGAATGATTTTTTTAAAAACAAACTGAAATAGAACTAGAGCATTTTTCAATAACAGACAACAGTATTTTATTCTTTTTGGAGGATAGATAAGTGGACAGATTTCGAAGGACTGGTAAAAAAGAGCATTGTAAGAAGTTTTGAATATTTGAAATTTTAGAATGCTTGTAACACTGAAACAATTTTGAAGTGTTTCGTGGCAGTAATATGACTAAATGTGCCTTTTTAAAATTTAACGATTTTAAGGTTATCTCAATCAAACTGCATCTACAATATTGGGACTGTAGTTTGATGTCTTATGTTTTTATTAATTTAATGAGTGATTATTTTTTCTTGACTCTATTAATAACAATTCTTCTTAGCTTTATTTTTCTATTAGTATTCTTTATAACGATGGCATACCAAGAAATCTTACATGCAAGCAAGGCTATTTCAAAATGGATGCATATGATCTGCTGAATTATAATTGATTAATAGAAGTGAAATTAGTATCGGGAGTTGAAAATAAGGAGATGAATGTGCAATTCTTTAAACACGGTTCAAGTATAAATTAGTATTCCTCACACATTCTAAGCAAATCACTTAAAAAAAGAGAGCGATTTTTAAGGCTAAGAATTCACTTTTCAGGGCTTACATGGCGCAATCGAAAATCCCTTCAAACTAGTTTCGGGCTTACAACGGATTGATGATTAGGAAATCCAGGTTCTGAGTAGCTTTTAGAGCTGAAAATCCATCAAACGCCACAATTAGAAAGTTTTCCCGCGAAAAAGGAACAAATAAATAACGAAAAGGAAACCTAACGCGGGCGACTGAATCCGCGAAAAACGTCTTAGAAAAAGAAACCAAGATTAAAAAGTGTACCGTTATTTGAGCCAATTGGAGTGCTTCCCGGCAATGTGACGTCACAATTGACTAGCGGAACGCCGAGTCACGTGGTTTTTACCTGTTGAATCGAGAGTTGTGAGTATAACATGTCATCCGTTCAAAAAGAATCGACAGGGAAAGTTATAGCGGGACGTATGGTGATTCCGATATTAGTTGACCGATAGTGATTACACACGATTTTTTGACACTTATTTTGGAAGATTTTTTGTGTGTTCGAAACGGAAACGCAAATCAATATGGAAAAATTTGATTAAAAAAAAAAAATTTTTTTTTAAATTTGTTTCTAAATTTGTTTGAAAAAGATCTGATTATTAATTTTTTTGAAAATCCGATTTATCAGCGGTACTTATTGTCCAGGAGTGAACGGATTTTTTTTGAAGATTTGAAATAAGCTTCTTCTATTTTTTCTACCATCATTCTGTTTTATAATAACCATTGCCAAAAAACTTATTTCATTGAAACTTAAAGAAATTAATTCAAGAACCGTGTGTGTGTGCGTTTTTCTCCTTTTTCAACCCCATTTGCATAAGAATAGTCTTTCAAAGACTAGGGCATCAAGTAACTTATTCGATTATGTATGAAACCAAAAACATTTTCCGTCCATTACATTTAACTTATTTGAAGAGCATCTCTCAGAGTGAACCACCTCCATCGACGAACATTACCTACCATTTGGAACAGTTGAAGGTTTTTCCGAAGATAACTATTGAATTACAATGTTGATGTTACCAAATAGTCAAAATGGATTCTGGAATCTTGTGTTGAGTTGTTTGATAGTTGCAACAATTCGCCTCAGCTCTTGGGGATGAAGCTAGAGCCGTTATTGCTGACAGTGTTTCCCGCAGTCACCAGGAAGTTGTACCTCCAGAACTTGACCATGATACAGTTGATGATGGACCAATTGTTTCCCCAATAAATCCTCATGATCACTCCAGTTC